>JBBPUC010000029.1:0-91126 GCA_038094375.1 Tubosaeta aff. heterosetosa
TCCAAAACCGAAAGTCCAGAGCATGAAGGGTGGGGAAACCAGAGCTCTTGACAAAGAGGAAGAGTCGGACGGTGAGAGCATTGCCAGTGCTAAGCGAGAGAGATAATGGTAAGCGAGATATCCGGCATGATTTCTCTTTTCGGGTGCTGTCTCAACTGGTGGGGGATGCTTGATAAGGCCGTCATTTTCGATTTGCTTCATCACTGCGCTGCACTACTTACGATCCATAAAATAAGGGCACATTCGACAAGTATGTTATATCAGTATCATATTATAGTTATATTATTGTGGGCTAGTTGTGCAGGTTTTGGGCAGGAGTAAGGTCAAGTTAGGTTGTCTCAACTGCCGGGGGATGACTGTAACTGAACATAATCACGAACAATACGTATGGCTGAACTCCGGCACAGTGTTGCAATTTGTCCATCTGTATCTTCTAGGAACTCTCCGCTGAGAGGTGCCAGTCCAGGCCACTCGAGGAGTGATTTCGCTGTTTTCATCGCCACTGACAGCCGGATAGCCGCCCCTACTCCAGTTCGCTTGTCCGCTCGTCTCTTAGTGTTTCCAAGAGGACAGTGAGCAACTTCAGTATCCATTTTACTCTTCTGTATTGATCAATCCAGGCTTTACACCTCTGTTATGAAAATAATGTTCCTTGGACGTCGAGATCCGCCCCAGTCTAATCTTTGCTTTATCGTTCGCTGAAAATTTCCTTGAAGCACTAAGAAAGCACCAAACAACCCACATAGTAGATGTTTTAGGCCGGGTGACACGGTGACAATGCATTCGAATTAACAATGTTGTGGAATCATAAGGAATATGCACGTATAGGGAATTACAGAGGCACCAATGCCTCAGAATAGTGGGTAAGGGAATGTCGGAATGAAGTGAAGACAAACGAGACGCACAACCTACAGTGGTGTCAAGTTAAGTCAATGAAATCACCAGTCAGAACGAGTTTTTTCTCTCGCTTAATCCTCTTGGCAGGTCTTGCTTCGCTGTCGCGGTTAGGGCCCAGCCTCTTTGTTGCAACTACTGACTTCTTCTGTCTCTGGGGCGTGTCGTCAACGATTTCTATCTCCTCGTCAACAGCTTCTGGCTTGACAATGTTACCAATAGCAGTAAAGTCGAACGCATCTTCACAAACAACTAGCTTTTTGGGGGTGGGTTGGGTTGGCGGCGGCTTCGGAATTATGCCATTGGCTTGCAAGAGACCTACGAGCTGCATTGAGTAACGCGTCCTGCATAGTGGACAAATATACAAACCAGAATCCCTATATTTGAAGATGAATGTGACAAGGGGGACGTAGCCATCCAAATACTTTACAGTGCAACCATACTGCGTTGGCGTCTGCACTTCCTGTCCATACCTAGAGGTAGGTTAGGGCTATACAAGTAGAATAATGTTTGCGATTAACGCACGAGACACAATGCGTAACCGCCTTCTTTGAGCGCTCGTGAACTTTACCATGGCTAGGTTCGCCGACAACACCCTTGAAGACGTCTCTTCCACAGTATTGAGCTCTGTAGATGCGAAGCTGTATCTCGCCCAAGTGTGCGGAGACTTGGTCCAAGTATTCGTCTTCCTCTGTCAATGCGTAAATGCGGATGCCAGTCACATGCGGTGGAGAAGGAATACCAGTGAGTTCAAGTTTGGAGAACTTGAAAGGACGTATGGATGTCGCAGAAAGTAACCGGTCCCTATGAGTTACGGTGCGGGCATCCACCGGGGACATCCCTGGCATCCTAAGTGACGGACGAAGGACTTTGCCGCCGACACTTGATCCATCGAGTTTGAGGTCCGAACAAAGGGAGTGGTCTCTGTTTACCGCATCGTCTCTGAATACGACGGAAAAGTTCTAGGGGTCACGAAGGTAAGCACAATGCACACAAAGTTTAATTGCCCACCTGGTCGACTTGTGTCGCGATCCAACAAGTAACCTGGCGATGGTCAGGATCCTCCTCGACGCCATACTGCTCGAGTTCCTTCCCATCGACCTCGATCCATGCAGACACGCTGACGAGGGACAACATTGGTTGAGTCAGAGCTGAGTCCCACGGCGTCACGTGGCGACCGTGGCTTTTCGAACAACTAGCCCCAATGAGAGCGTTCGTCCGTCACGAATGACATCCTCGACCATTACAAAGGCTCTACCAGAGCGCTTCAAGGAGCTTTCTGAATCGCTGGCGAGCATACAAGGGCGTGTGTATCAGGCTGCTTCTTTCCCGCGCCCCACCCTCGTTGCAGTGTCCAAGTACAAACCTGCCTCTGACATCCTTGCATGCTATGAATGCGGGCAACGTGACTTTGGTGAAAACTATGCAAATGAGTTGGAAGCGAAGGCTCAGCAGGTGTGACCATTAGTCTTCCACCGAACACTATCCGATCGTGTTTAGCTCCCAAACGATATCCGATGGCACTTTATCGGCACATTGCAATCCAATAAGGCAAAGACATTGGCGAGTACGTACTACAGTGTTTCATCTTTTGTTCATACCCGACCCCGCTTGGACACCAGCGATACCCAACATCTATGCAATCCAGACAGTCACGTCTGCAAAGGTGGCTAGTGCCTTGAACAGCTTGCTACCGTCCGAGAGGACCACTCCACTTAATGTCCTTCTGCAAGTCAATACCTCAGGGGAAGGGGGAAAGTCTGGACTGCCCCCGCTTACATCTGCAGAGGCCGCCTCGACCTCTGAGCTTGTGCAACTTGCACAGCACATCATTGGGAGCTGCCCGATGCTGCGCCTCTGCGGCTTGATGACTATCGGCTCACTCAAGGAGTCTCTTGCCTTGGATGAGCGGCCAAACAAAGATTTCGAGACACTGAAATGCACGCGAGACGTTTTGGATGAAATCTTACAACAAGATTCCGCATCGCGGGATAAATGGGGGGTAGACGGAAAGCTCCTGCTGAGTATGGGTATGTCCAGTGACTTTGAGGCCGCGCTGAGGGGAGGAAGTGACATTGTGAGAGTCGGGACTGGTATCTTTGGAGCCCGGCCCGCCAAGATAGATGTGACGTGACGTGACGTGACGCTAATTTATGACGCGACGCGTTTTCGTTGATTGCAAAATGAAGGTGGGCCGTGAATATTCAAACTCCGACTGAGAGGACAGTCAACTCTGCCGTTCATCGTCCCCGCCGACGCCGACGCCGCTGTAAAGGGGCCACTCGATTGATGAAGACGGTTGATGAACGCGCGGACACACACGATAGGTGGAGTAGTAGATCCCATGATACAAGTTGAACCCGAACCACCCGCGAAACGGAAACTACCAGACGATCCAAACCCTTTATTGGCAGTAACAAAGAGAATGAAGACAGAGGTGAGCTTGTCTTGCGGTGCCGCCTCATACTTGCTATTGACCAATCTCAGGCGAAAAAGGGCGCGTCCAAAAGGAAACGTGTGTCGATTTCCTCAAATGTTGCCTAGATACTAACATTTCGCGCATAAGTCATCGGAGAAGAGCAGCCAGGGGGTCTGATCATCGTTCGTGCACCTATACAACGCGCCGTATCACCTTTCAATCCGCCTTCATCTCAACCCTTGCCCGCGACAACTTACCGACCCCCCTCTCGACCCCCGCCCTCCCATTCACAACCGTTGTCCTCCAACTCTCTTGCGCCCGGGCCCTCGAAGCATCCCTCAAAGAAGTTTAAAGCAGATTCCTCTCGAGCTCCGACAAGCGCGAAACCACGCGATGTGCTCGCCATTATGCGAGAGGAACCGGAGTTGGACGAGGACATACGCCAAATGGAATCTGAGACAGATCATCTCCGGAATCGATCGCGCGCAAAGGAAGCCGCACATCCATCCATCCAATTCCCTCCGACCACTCCCAAACGATACCTACCGGACGCCCTACAGCCCCTCCCTGAAAGCGAAACCCCTCAGATTGAGCGCAACAAACTTTTGCGTGATGGTCCTTCCGTTCCCCGTACACCACAAACACAGACACCTTCCCACTCCCGGCGATCTTCGATGAGCATGCGTAGTAAGCGAATAAGTACCAGTTTCGAGAACACTGGCGTTATTTGTGCGTCTTTCTCTGATACGTCCTGTTCGTCCTGCATCACAGTTGCATTGTCTAATTGACCTTGACTTGCATGCGTAGCCCAACCCCACGCTTCCGTTAATGATTCAAGTTTCTACAAACACATTGATTGCGATCTCCCTGAACCACAGCGTGCACGGCATCTTCTTGTATGGTCAGCTGCACGTGCTATCTCACGACCCTCAGAAACATCATCCTCTGCGAAACCCTCAAAACCGCCATCCAGGACTTCCTCGGGTCGTGGCAAAGACCCACCACTGCTTAACGATCGACAGAAACACATACTCAAGACTGTACAAGAAGATTTCATTCGCATGTTGGCTGAGAAGAAGATTGATACGTCTGTGTATAGTCCAGGAGGAGATGGGAAAGTCATCAAAGAGGGTGCTCTGAAGCCTAATGAGCAGAACGTAAAGAATCGTGCGCGTGAGGTGACATTCCAACAACACATTAATCGGTCGGTTCTCCGCTTTAGGTGTCACTTCCTCGACCTGATTGTGCGTCGATGTTTCAGGGCAGAAGCCGAATCAGAGGCTTGGTCGAGGGTCGATCAATTTTACCGCCAGTACGAAACCAACTCCAAGGCTGATCTTGAGAAACGACGTCAGGCTCTCAACCCACCTTCGTCCGCCAAGGCGAAGGGCAAGCAACGAGCCACTTCGCAAGAACCAGAAGATGACTGGTTGTGGCTTATTCCACATAGAGAAGATCTTTCCGATGGAGTCAAGGATAAGATTGATCTGGAATTGGTTAAGCAGATCTTGTCCTCTGAGCCCCGACCTGGGGCCGAGTTCGAGGGGCCTTTGGACCAAAAGATCGAGGATCTTCAATTCAAAGTGGACAATTTGCACTCGTACGTCAACTCGGCGGTACAAGCGACTAACATGGCTGAAGCGGAGCTTGATTATCGTTTCTCGCTTCTCTCGCTCGCGTTGTCAGCGCGATCTCTTTCCCTTCCACCCCTCCCAAGTTCATCGTCGACGCTCTCCTCGTTCCTCCCACCCACGCAGCGAGGACTAAGCCATCCGCCCGGAGAAAGTCCAAGAGACATTCTCCGCGCATTGTCGCGGATAGACAAGGAACGGCCTCCAGGAAAAATTGGGGACGCTGCTCGAAAGGCAGTAAGGGAGGTGCAGCGCGTGCAGGTGGTAGGGTCTGGTGGTGTGGGGGAACGACGGATAACTGGCCTGGTGCCAGGCCTCGGGGCGACACCACGCAAAGTACCTGGGACTCCACGACGAAGAGATCGATGAGATCTTGCATGTATTGGTTTCACTTGGAACTTGTGTCACTAGTGCCTCGATGCTGCCATCTCGCTGTATTTTTTATGATAGCCTCTAGTCTATCGATTTACCTTATTTTCTTATTTCCGTTGCTTTGTTTTGGATCGCAATGCTATGGATGTTGTGCTCGGTCGTTTAGTAGGCCATGGTCGCCAGCCTTGCACTCCCCTATGACTCGAACTTGTTGGACAGTGTTTAGTGCCAACTTTTCCCCGGTGTAGCTCTGAATTTATATGAACTCGCTCTTCTGGGTATAAGCCTTGAAGAGTCGCGCTCTTTTGCAGAGTCCAATGTGCGTTTTTATGGTTCAACTAAGCACCTCACTTACGAGGAGTGACCCTCGGTACAACGGTACAGCTGATTCAAGAACATTGAGACGCGTTGTTCAATAATATCATCACAGGAATGGGAAAATTATTGGAACGGATTGCGAGTAATATAACCCATTATAATCCATTCTGAAGCGAAAATTTGTCCGTTAGAATACGTTATATTCCTATATAACTCCTTGTAACGCTAAGCCCGCACCAGTGATGATATGGCACCACTAGACCGGTCGGCCTTGACTTAATTTTAACGACCTGTTAAATTCTTCCGTCACACTTTTCAATGCCTCCATCCTAGCCATCTCGCATGCTTCTCTGTAGTCTGTCGTCTCCCTCCATCCCTTCCAAGCTGTCTTCTCCAATATGCCCCACCACTCCCCTTCGTGCGGGTGCCCAGGCGCGCCAGCGTATCCCCAAGGCTTAGCTGTATAGGGCTGCACATAGGGATTCAACACAACCTCTACTGGGGGATGGACTGGTCCCGTAAAGTGGACGATCGCTGGATCCGTCATTTCTTCCAAGCAAAGCGTATGATTGTCTGCAGATGCCCGCTCTGCGTACGTCCCAAGACCCTGGGCATTCCACGCGAGGCTCAACGGGACCCAGTCCGATTTGAAGTGAACATTGAGGGCGTCTTGTTCGCGAAATTTGGAGTCAGCCATCTCGCGACAGCTTGTTTCGAGCTCTTGCATCGTCAAGCGGGTGCGCGCAAGGTCAACAAGAAGCACGCCAGCATTGAAATATTCTCCTTGGGAAATGCCGGAGTGACCCATCGGGCATCCTACGTCAGGCGCCGCAGCGAGTGCGTGCCCACTGAGGTCTGTGTTCCATAGCTCCTTCAAGTCCTTGCGGACGAGAACGTCTGCGTCTAGATATAGGACGCGTTGGACAGGCAAGCATTTCATCATATCAACCTTGGCCCAGACAGCGCTCATGGTGGAGGTCAAGGAGCTTAATGGCAGCTCTATGAAGAGAAGAGTCACGTCTGAGCGCATGAGCAGGGATGATGTGATCTTCGTTTTGTCTTCTGCGAGAAGACCGCAGTCGACGACGTAAAGCGTAATGCGGCCTTGTGTATGTTCCACGACGCTGTGGAGAGCTACCGCTGCCGCCACGGCATATGCGGAGTCGACGGTGAGCGCGATGTTCATTCCATATTCGAGTGCTTCGCGTGTCTTAGTGCCCGGTTCAAGAAGAAAACCGATACGCATGGGGGTCTTCTTTTGTAGTACCATCTGATACTGTTCAGGATTCGCTGACAAACGCTCATACTCTCCTCTATGGAGTGCAAGAAAAGCGTCAATGCCGCGACGTGGATGGTGTGGACTATCCAGGGGCTGCTGTGGCCAGTTGTAGTCGTCGAAAATGAAAATACATCCCAACCGCGCTAGCCGCCACGCTAGCTCGGCGTCAAGGAACGTATCGTCCGAGCGGTGAGACCCATCTATATAAATCCAGTCGAACCCTGCATCGTCCTTCTGTACCTCCTCCTGCAATAGAGTGTACAAGGCTGGGACACTGAATTGAGGAAGCACACGAGCAGGACGGCCGGTGAGTGTGAGGTTGTGGGTGAGTTTGTGATATCGCTCTCGTCCCTCTGCTGTCTCCATTAGGTCAAAGTGGTCGACGCAGACGAGTTCACCGCCTGTTGCGCAGAGAGTGGTCAGGAGGAACACTGCCGAGCGGCCCTCCCAAGACCCAATCTCCAGCGCGCGAGGCGCTTTAGAGAGGACGAACTGAAAGAGACCCAGCCACGTAGGCTTGTTAAAGGAGAACCAATCTTGTGTTGGGGTGAACTCGTAGGGGTCTGTGGTCGCATTCACATCCATAAAGCTCATAGTTTCTGCAGATGAATGTTACAATCGTTCCACTTGACCGGTATAAGACGTACCAGATCGAGTAGATGTGAGGGGTGTGTGAGGGGGATGGCGCAGGATGGGGCCCTGTATATGTGATAAGTTTCTGTGGATCAGCGCTGCCTTGTAAAGGCAAGCATGGTCCGTCACACTGCTTACCATTTGGACTTAGAGTGTTTGCGCTCGTCATCCGCGTGCGAGTTATGTCTCTCTGGACCACTTCTAGGAGATCTTCTACGCCCCGAGATGGAGATGCCCTGTGCGGTTTATCGAATGAACACACTCTTCCTGTGTTCCGGGACGATGCCGGTTTGTCTGGACTAAGACAAGATCTTTTTAATGAGGGTTCTTAGAAAGCACCCTCATTCGACAGACCCGTCATTGGCGTGAACGCTGATCCCCATCAACTTTATTTTAATCCCAGGTACTGTTGACAAAAGTCCACTTACGATCAGCGGCCTTACGAAGATATAAAGCATGCGTATCCTCTGTCTTATCTCCCACCGACCTCGCTTTTCCCCCGGTGAAGTCAACCGTCATCCTTTTCGAATATTAATTTACCTGACCAGTGACTCACATTCGACGTAAATTATTCCACATATTCATCTGATGATTTCGCAACTTGAGCTATTTTTCCAGGCGCAAAAATGGCTGGGCCAGTGGTTGCCTCAACCCTCATCGGCCTTCGTACCAAGTTCTTAGTGACGGGTGGCAACGGGTTCATAGTGAGCTACCCACTGACCGTTCAGCAAACATAGTAAATACTGACGCCTTGTTCGAGGGTTCCCATGTGGCGAAAGCCCTCTTTGACCGGGGTTTCTTTGTCCGCGTAGCAGACATCGTCCCATCCTCTGCATTCGAAGAGCCCATCTCCACCGAAACATTGGTCGGGAACCTCTGCGACGAGCATTTTTGTGACCATGCAGTTAGGGGTATTGATACCGTCCTCCATCTTGCTGCCACTATGGGGGGTATGGGAACCATCCACAAGAGCAACGACCTCACGATTTACCAAACCAATGCATGTATCACATCCAATATTTTAATCTCCTCTATCCGTGCCAACGTGCGCGTGTTTCTCTATGCCTCCTCTGCTTGTGTCTACCCGGCACACAAGCAAGGAAATGTTGACACCGACACACCGCTAAAGGAAGAGGACGTTTGGGAGGGGGGGGTGCCCGAGCCACAGGGACACTACGGCCTCGAAAAGCTCATCTCCGAGCTCCTCATCCAGCACAGCGCGCATCTCATTCGCGTCCAGATTGCCCGATTTCACAACGTATTCGGTCCGCGCGGTGCGTGGAACAATGGACACGAGAAAGCCCCCGCAGCTCTCCTACGAAAAGCTTTAGCGATACGGTTCTTGGGGAACGGATCTCAGGAGCTCGAGATCTGGGGCGATGGCAAGCAACGTCGCAGCTTTCTGTTCATTAGCGACTGCGTGGACGCCATCCTGATGCTCCTTAAGTCCGGCTATGACAGACCTATCAATATAGGCTCCGACCGTGCGGTCGCAATTAACGACCTTGCCAATATCGCTGTTAGGTGGGCTGGTCTAGAACCAGGTTCTGATGTCGTATTTCGGTACAATACCAATCCGCAAACAGTCGGCGTTCGCGCAAGAAACTCCGACAACCACCACGTAGAATCGGTCCTTTCCGGTTGGGCCCCCAAGATGTCCCTAGAGAATGGGATGGCACAGACGGGGGAGTGGATCCAGGGAGAAATGGAGAAGCTCGTCCATGGAATGGACGAGAAACAGCGCGCTTCAATCCTGGCATCCATGCAACACAGCAAAATAGTCGACCTGGCAGCTAAGGACATCAAGGTTGCTATCCTGCTCCCCATCACTTCCCGCGGCTTCGACTCGCCTAGCAAATGCCTTTCTCTCCTCGAAATTTTTGCTCAGTCGCTCGCTAGAACTACCTGGCGCGACACCCATCACCTGGGTGGTCAACGGTTTGTCGTCAAAGTCTATCTCGCTATCGATCAGGATGACACCTTCCTGTGGGCCAAGGACAAGAAAAGTGACATGAATATCGCCGAGGCTGTTTTGGTGTCGCAGAATATCTGTGATATAACCATTCAGAGTTGCAACCACCCTGTTGGCTATATTTGTGCCATCTGGAGACAGATCGCCAAGCAGGCTTGGAGAGATGGTTGTGATTACTTTGCTCTCATGGGAGATGACGTCGTTCTTCAGGACGAAGGTTGGATAAGGCAGGCCCACACAGAATTTGCTCAGATAGCGCATCGTACCGGCGCACCCCACGGGTTTGGTTGTGTGGCCTTCACAGATACCAGCTTCCCTGGCATGCCGACCTTCCCCATTGTTCATCGCATTCATCTCGACATCTTTGACGGGAATGTCGTTCCTGAAAGCTTTATCAACCAAGACGGCGATCCCTTCCTATTTCAACTCTACCGGCGCTGGGACTGCTCCAGAATGTTCGTCGCCAGAATTTCGAATGGTATCGGGGGTAGCCAACTGGCACGATACCAACAGAAGCATGCCGGAGGATGGACGTTCGGCCCCTTGGACAAAGCCACAGCTACCGCTGAAGCGTGGTTACAGAAGCGTTGTCCAGCAGTCCCGCGCAAACTCACCCTCGATGTGGTGATACCCAGCTTCCGGGTCCAACTCCGATTCTTAGAACCCATGCTAAGCCTGAAACAATCTCCAACATGCACTACCATGTTCATTGTCATCATTGATGATCCAAAGTCGCCCAGTCGTCCTGAGCTTGAGGCTAAATTCGCTTCGCGACCGGATGTTCGCATTCGTACCAATGACAAGAACCTTGGGGCATCGGCTTCCAGAAATCGAGGCATGAAGGAGTCCGCCGCAGAGTGGATCATCTTCCTGGATGACGATATCACCCCACAACCAGATCTTCTAGTCGAAGCCGAGAGTGTCATCCGTGCGAACCCCGACGCAGTGGGCTTCATCGGAACTGCACTATTCCCTCCAGCCGACTCAGTTTTTACTACTGCGGTACATCTGGCAGGTGTCACTTACTTTTGGGATATTGCCAAGAAGATGCCAACGGAGACTGATATGCCGTGGGGAGTGACGGCAAACCTTATCGCACGTCGCAACGACGATGGTGTGGAGTACAGTCTCCAGTTTCCGAAAACAGGCGGAGGTGAGGACATCGACTTCTGTCGGCGCAAGAGGGACGTGTGGTTCGAGGAGAAGCGGCAGGGATTCCATGCAGCCCCGAAGGTCGTCGTCACTCATCCCTGGTGGAACGGGGGCAAGCGGTCGTACCGCCGTTTTTACATGTGGTCCAAGGGCGACGGAGGGCTCATCAATTTGTATCCCGATCTTTCTTACTTTGATCACGCACCTAACAGCGCCGAGCTGTTTTTGATCAGTTGCGTCCTGGGTTGCATAGGCACGCCACTATTCCTTTCGATGGGCATCGCACTTCCGTCCATTCTTGCACTCCATCTCGCAGGAACGACCATCGTCGCGAACGTGGTTCACGACATGTATCGCCACCTCTATCGGGATGCCCAGCGAGCGGGTGATATCAATTCGACGCTTGGTGGTCTCAAGTGGGTTATCGCTGTCGGAGAAAGCGCCTTGATTAGGATGGTCAGCGAGGGGGGACGCACAGTCGGAATTCTGGAACGCGGAGAGATAGGATGCTTGGGCTATAGGTTTGATTGGTTTACCCTCAGAGCTGGTGACGGACCAAGAAAGGAAGAAAGGAAGAATTCTAGACAGAGAATTGCATTGGTCGTTCTCATGCTTGCGGTTACTCTTCGCTGCTTTTGACTGCTTTTCTTGGTATGTTTTCGGTCTGCAGGTGTATTATACATACATGTCACAGCCACGTGACGCTATGAACTTTGACTGTGACCAGCTCGGCGTCTCTGAAAGATGGTTTGCGCTCGCCATGTATTTCGATGCTTCAAGTGGATAGAGCGCGCAGGGGACCGTATCACTGGCGCGGCTGGCCCTTACTTTGTAGGGCTCGCCACCATCCTCATATCTCTTGGAACGCTCAGTTTCTGTAAGCACATTCACTGAACTCTTCGCTAACTGAAGTTTCCTTTTGCTCAGTCACGGTCGTGCAACCCAGTTTGCCACTTCCTTGGCTATCAACCCCGCCTTGCTTGCTTATTGCCGTTAATCTTTTTGGGCACTACTACCTCGCCTGCACAATTCCTCCTGGGTTTGTCGGCAACCCCCCACCGTATCCTGGCACTAGCTTTGCGTGGGCTTCACCGTCCGCCCGGAAACGAGAGTCAACTTCTGGCGTACGTTGGTCATCTCCCGAACTAGAAATCGTAAATGCAGGTACTTCTCGATGCAAAAGATGTGGGATTACGCGGCCAGAGGTGTGCTGCATTTTTACTTTTGAACGTGTGCTATGGTTTTGCTGATGTGCGTTTTACCGAGAGGGCGCATCATTGCCGAATATGCAACAAGTGTGTTCTCAAATATGACCATCACTGCCCTGTCGGTATGATATTTTTCTGTGTGTTTCAGTGATAACCTTTTCCTTCAGTGTGAGTTTCCTTGTTGCATGATCAATCGTCTGGGACTCAGTGCATTTAGGGGTGAACCAATGCGTGGGTCTACACAATGAACGACACTTCGTTCTTTTCATGTATGTCCTTATCTGGATGGGTATGCGGGCGTATCGTGAATGAATCTGCAGGACTTATCTCGTCATTGGATGTTTTTTCTTTTCACTTCTTGGCCACTCCCACGCCCTTGAAGCGCTTGGACTGAACTTTGTGGTGTGTTTTCTTATCTGTCGGTTTCTTACGGCCATTAATACGTGACACTTAGCCATGGGTTCATACCATACCGCAGCTCTTTTTCGTTACATCCTACCTGCTCTCTGTTGTGATGTGTATCGCTGTGTTGTCCATGCTCCTTTGGCATTTATGGGGTGTTGCACGAGGCGAAACCTCCGTTGAAGCACAAGATCACGCGGTTTATCGAAAGAATGCCAAGACTCGAGGGGAGGTACGTGAATCCATACAGTGGTATACTCGGACCCTATCAGTAACGATTGTATCAGACGTTCGTTAATTCGTATGATTTGGGGTATGTACATTGCCTAGTGCTGCTCTAATGTCCTTGATGAAGTGTGGACAGAGTGCGCAAGAATCTAGATCTGTTTTTCAACCTTGGACGAAACGGATAGTGCGTTAATCCCTTTGCTGTTCTTGGCTGGCTCAATCATGTCTTTGAAGCCCATTATATACACTTGTCGTTCCGTTAAGAATTATGCCATATACGGATGGGCACTCTTGGGCGAGGCGCCAAGGTCTCGAGCGACACGTAGGTGTACGTGAAGGGGAAGAATTGACGGACGATGACGGCGACGAGCCATAACGCATCAAGTGAGTAGTACTCCTCCACTGAGTTAGAAGGATGAGGAATGCCGGGGCCATATGACTCTTTGAAAGTGCCCAGGGTAGTTTGGAAAGCAGGTTGACTGAAATGACCGGCCGTGATTTTCTGACTTGCATGGGTCAATATCTGTGGGATCTCGCTGACACGCTTTCGTAGGTCGGTAGATAATCCTAACCTCTGTACATATACTATGCCGTGATTTCGGAACGGAACTTGTGGACTGACAGAACATGAAGGTGGGAAAGTAGGAGGATATAAAGATCACTATCACCTCGACTTGGTTTTGTTCAGGATCGTTGTGAGCTTGATCTGACCCGTCCAGCGGAAATAAAAGGCCAACATAAATCCGTGTGCCCTCAAATTCCTTCCGCGACTTAGCCACTCGTTCATGGCTCCTACTCTCAACCACCCGCCGGGCCTCAACTTTGTCGAGGACGGCGAACATCGCGCTATCCATGTCGACGCCGCGACCTATTACGGCGGTGCTCAGTCCTTCTCCCGCTCACGAACCTACAGTCACGTACGTCTTTGTCCGTCCCCCTTGACTCGCCTGACATGCCCACCTCTCTTAGTCCCAAGTTCACGGTTACAATCCAAAGCGGGCGCCCACATTCGAGGAGGACACGCATACGCGCGCCCGCAGAATGTCGCATGACGAGAAAAGCGTCACTGGCCCTCGTCGTTTCCTCATCGACGTTGAAGAAACCATCCGCGTCGTTCTTGAGCAGGAAGACACCGATGGTGATTTCCAGATCAGTGTCACAGATGCCGGCCCCAAGATGATGGCACTTGGAACTGCTACCAGCAATGGCTTCAAGACGTTCGATATACGTGTATGGTTTTCTGTCTCCATATCGTATTCGATGTGCTAATGTGTGCATCCAAGGGGACCTACATGTTGTCTAACCTGCTTCAAGAACTTGCGTTGGCTCGGGACCACGGTCGAAAGCGTATCGTTCTTGACGAAGCACGCTTGACCGAAAACCCCGTCGATCGTCTCTCTCGTATGATCAAAAACTCATTCTGGCATTCGCTCACTCGTCGTATTGATGGCGAGGGTCTCGAAATAATCACTGCCGACCCGAAGAACCGCACTGGTCGTGTGCAACCGCGCATTTACGTACCACATGGCGAACCGGCAATGGCACAGTATTATCGAAAGGTGGCACGCGAGAAACCTCACATGAACCTCGATGTCGTGATTCTTCCCCCCAAACCTGATGACCCTTATTTCGTCAAGAGTCTCAACTCTAAACCTGGTCTTCTCGCGTTAGCTATGAATGAAGTCGATGATGGTAAGGGTAGTCGTACTCTGAAGGGAATTCCGTTCATTGTGCCTGGTGCTCGCTTCAACGAGGTGCGTATCGTCTAGACTCACAATTCTTTTCTAACGTCTTTCATCCTAAGCTTTACAACTGGGACTCATACTTCATTGCGCTCGGACTCCTCGTCGATGGTCAGGTTACAATGGCAAAAGGCATGGTGGACCATTTTATTTTCGAGATCAAGCACTACGGCAAGATATTGAACGGATCTCGGAGCTACTATCTCTGCCGGTCACAGCCTCCCTTCTTGACTGATATGGCATTACAAATCTATAACCAACTGGACCGTTCGGATATGAAGGCTAACCGGCAGTGGTTGAAGCGTGCCATACAAGCAGCGATCAAAGAGTATCACACTATTTGGGTCGCTGAGCCCAGGATAGATCCAAAGACAGGCCTCTCCCGCTACCGTCCTGATGGTATCGGCATTCCTCCTGAGACCGAGGCCACCCACTTCACCCACATCCTTGAACCGTATGCTGCAAAACATGGCATTTCTGTCCTAGAGTTTAGCGAAAAGTACAACGACGGTGTCCTCAAAGAACCCAAGCTCGATGAATACTTCTTACATGACCGTGCGGTCCGAGAGTCTGGGCATGATACGACCTACCGGTTCGAGAAGCGTTGTGCCAATCTTGGCACGATTGATCTTCAAGCACTTCTTTACAAGTACGAGGTTGATATCGGGACCGCGATCCGGGAAGTATTCGATGATGAGCTGGAACTCGAGGAGGACTTCCCTCTGGCGCCATTCCCTCCGTCGGTCGAAGCGTACGCCAACCCTCGTCGTGAAAGTTCAATATCGAGGCCACAGAATAGCGAAGAATGGTTTGAGAGGGCCGATTACAGGAGGGATATGATTGACAAGTATCTGTGGAATGAGAGGAAGAACCTATATTTTGACTATGATACTGTTCAAGAGAAACAGAGCTTGTACGAAAGTGTTACAAGTTTTTGGGCACTTTGGGCAGGTTGCGCGAGCGAGGAACAATGCTGGAGGCTGGTGTACGTTGCCAAAGCTTTCTCATGTGTTTCATTCTGAACTTGTTTTAGGTCGCAATCGCTGAAGAAATTTGAAGTTCTTGGTGGGCTTGTGTCCGGCACAGAAGAGTCTCGTGGCAAGATTTCTCTGGATAGGCCGAATCGGCAGTGGGACTATCCGTACGTAGATGGCTTTTCTTGATTCGCACTGCGCTAATCGGCTGTTTTTCAGATACGCTTGGTTGGTTATGTTGGACGTGTTTATTGCTAGGTACTAACATAATCGATTTCAGGCCACCTCATCAGATCATGACATGGGTCGGTCTTGAGCGTTATGGCTACCTCGAAGAAGCACAACGCCTCGCATATCGGTTCCTGTACATGTACGTTGCTCGGGGTGTGCTCCTCTGAACAGATGGAATAACTTGTATATCAGGATGACTACAGCCTTCGTTGACTTCAATGGTGTCGTGCCAGAGAAGGCGAGTACTCTAATCCCATTCTTCGTGATGACTTCTGAATTCTACGTCTGTAGTTTGACGCTGTCAAGCTCTCTCATTTAGTTGATGCCGAGTACGGAAACCAGGGAATAGATTTTAAACTAGTCCCTCGTGAAGGCTTTGGGTGGATGAACTGTGAGTAAAGGAACCAATCATGCTAACGTCCGCATGCTTAAACTGTGCATAGCCGCCTACCAAGTGGGGTTATCCTTCCTGTCAACACATATGCGACGGGCTGTCGCGGCTTGCACAAGTCCCGAGATATTCTTTGGCAGAGCTGCGAACGCTGACGTTGCGGCTGTTCAGGCCACTGCTGCTGTCGCTGATCCTCTTGACCTGGCGATGGAGAGCCTCAACCTGGGTGCATAGACTTCTGCTCATCGAATGCTACGCGTACAACACCCTAATACCTGATTACGATAGTGACAGCAGTTGGAGGTGAGGTAGGGCTGCTAATCCCGTAGATTTGGTTTATCTTTTCTCTCGATTTGCATCCATTTCTTTGTGTAACTAGTCCAATGCAAGGATGAGTCAGCTTTGGTAGTCTCTTGCGAGCTGCGAGTTGAGCTCGATGCTCGCGACGATACTCGGATTTCTTTTCCCTCTCTTCGGTTTCTTCACCGGACGATACCAACCGCACTCGTCGCATGAACCCACTCGCCTTCAGTTCGAGCTAAGACACCAACACGCCGTGACTCCCGATGCCCACATCGTTTTTTCCGATGTTCCTCGACGTTCGAGGGCGTTCGCGGACGGAAACCAAACGATATATACGATAGCGACGAAGACAACGTCGACATTCCGCCCACCGTCCATTCGCGCCCACGAGGACGCGCGACGTCGTTCGCTCCGGCATGCCGAGAGCACCGACCTGGCCTGGTGGGAGGACAAGATCATTGGGCCCGACGTCGAGCTCCGAGACACGCTCCTCGAGCTCGCCAAGATGACCAACAATGCATACATCACATCGGACGACACTGCGTGGTATGAGCTGAGCGAGGAATGGACCGACGTGCGTCCCCACTTTCGGTCGCTGCATGGGACTAACGCCGGGATAGAGCTATCCGTTCGGCTGGGAACCCGAGTCGGACGGGTTCCGGGGGCACGTCTTTGCGACGCCGGACAATGCGACGATCGTGCTCGCCATCAAGGGTACTTCTGCGGGGGTGTTTGGCAGCGGGGGTGGCAAGACAGGCAAAAAGGACAAGTTCAACGACAATTTGCTGTTTAGCTGTTGTTGCGCGCGGATCGACTGGACATGGACGATGGTGTGCGGTTGCCATCGCGGGGGGTGGAAGTGCGATCAGACGTGTTTGAGCGAGGCCCTGGCGGACGAGAGCTTGTTCTACTCTCTTGGGACAGTGAGTGCGTTTTTATTCCTGCATGTGCACGCTGGGCGACGATTCAGCGTTTCCATTAGGATCTATACAATAATTTAACGTATATGTATCCTACGGCCAACATATGGATCGTCGGACATTCACTAGGTTGGTGCGTATGTAGATGCTGAGTTGGGTACTGACGTGGACGTGGGATGCTAGGCGGTGCATTAGCGTCGTTGCTGGGCGTGACGTTTGGTGTTCCGGTTGTGTCATTTGAATCGCCTGGGGAGAAACTGGCATCGCAGAGGCTGCATTTACCCTCGCCTGTGAGATCGTCGTTCCCGAGCCCTGGTGTTCCACTGACAGTCCTGGTAGCCATCGACGCATCACGTCACCCACGTATACCACACCGCGGACCCGATTGCGATGGGAACATGCAACGGGATTCTTTCGTCCTGTGCCCTTGGAGGATACGCCATGGAAACCAAGTAGGTGGCATGCGCTCGTTCCACACGGATTAACATGATTGTAGGTGCCACCTCGGTAAATCGATCGTGTATGATACCGTATCCGACCTTTCGTGGGGGGTCGACATTCGTACGCACGGCATCGTCAAGGTGATTGAGAGTATCCTGGATAAGCCCTGGAAAGCGAGCTCGGACGTCGGACGTCAAGTGCCATTGGCACGGCAGGAGGAGGAGTGTGTGGTACGTCTTGTGTATGATCTATGTGGACGACGACCGATTTCGTCTAGGAGTGCTATAGCTGGGAGTTTGGAGACTATCCAAAGAGTTGAGTTGTATGTATATAGAATAGACTTTCTGTCATGATTGTGCCCATCGTTGTCACCGCACCAAACGTGTTTTCGCCGAAACTCATACCGTCGATCGCAACGCTCGGACACGACGAGTTGTTCTTGATTGAACTACAGGGCACCCTCGACGTCCAATGTCCCGAGTCGACAGCAAAGGACGGACAGCTCATCGGGACGCTGAACACGACTGACATGGTCTGTGCACACGTTCGACGTTGTCGCTGACACGGCTTGATGTGCGCTTGTTCATTAGAACAAACCGATGCTCACGATCGGGCATCACCTGCTCGAAGGCAAGGTGGTCAACCTTCCGAAACCCGTTGGGGTCCTCCACAAGCATGTCCGGAACTCCGTCTCAGCCACTTCCGCAGAGGCTTCCGAGGCTGATGGCGGGGAGGAATGGAACAAGCAGGTCCGATGGGATGTGGCAGCGGTGGTGAGGAAGAAGATTGTGTTCTCGAAGCGGCCCATGCCCATCGCCAAAGGCAAGCCAGCCAGGTAGGCGATGCCAGGCAGTGACTGGGTACAAGTAGATATTGCTGCCACCCTCGTGTCCACCGAAACGTTGTCTCAACGTTGCAATGAATATTTTTTAAATCCTTATTTCACCACCTCTGGTCAAATAAAACGGCCACCCGAAACTGTCCTCTCCTGATCAGACCTTTTCCCCCTCCGCCATGCTCAGAGAGACGGGTGTGCCGCCCTACGCAGTCAAGCTGGAACAGTACGGCGAGGTCAAGGACATCCCACCGGTGAGTGGCCTGCATTCCAAGATCAGCCTGACCTCATCCGATCCCCAGTCGTCGATCATTCGCCTCTTGGGTACCAACCGCGCCCCGCCAGACGACCAGCGGGACGAAGTCCGCCATCTCCTCATAGAACCCAAGGCCGAGCTCCGGGCGGTCGAGGAGGACATTTCCCGTCTCCAGGCCCGCCTCGCCGACATACAGCGCCGGAAGCACGAACTGGCCTCGTACGTCGAGGACCTCGGTGCGCTCCTCTCACCGATCAAGCGGATGCCCCCAGAGATTATGGCCCGCGTGTTCGACTTTTGTGGCGATGTACACGTGCGTGGCCCACATTGCGAGCCCAGCAGGCGTGCTCCCCTCCTGTTGGGCAGCGTGTGCCGCAGCTGGCGCGCCCTGTCCCTCGCCCTGCCCAGGCTGTGGACGGCACTCTACCTCGACCTCCCCACCTCGGGCGTGCTCGACAAACAGGAAGAGATCCTGTGCGCATGGATCCAGCGCGCACGCCCTTTCCCCATCTCGCTCTGGCTCTGGAACGACTTTCTGACGGACGACGTCCCGGCAAGCTTTCTCCGCCGACTGAGCCACATCATCGCGGACAACGCCGATCGCTGGCGCGCCATCTTTGTCCACTTTCCCGCTGCCCCGCGCGACTGGGACTGCTTCAACGCACTCGTGCGCTGCGAGATGCCCGTGCTCGAGGAGCTCGAGATCTCGCCCCAGTGCACGCCGTGGGCACCGTTCCGACCCGAGTTCCTCCCCCGTCTCAAGGAGCTGCAGATACCCGCGGGGGCGATGCCAGACAGCCACCGCACGCTCCCGTGGACCCAGCTCACGCAGCTCACCCTCCGCGGGGGCTACCGCCCGACCGACATCGAGGAGCTGCTCGGCATCCTCGCGTGTGCACCCCTGCTCGCGCATCTCCACGTCGAGATCACGCAGTACAAGTGCGAGACAAAGTACGACCGGGCGCGGATCGCGATGCCCTGCCTCGTCACCCTCGTGCTCGTCACGATCAGCAGCCACGAGGGGTGCATCAGCCACCTGCTCGACGCGCTCGCGACGCCTGCGCTTCGCGACTTTCAGCTGCTCACGCGCGTGTGGGACACGAGCCAGATGGCGACGAGCTGGTGCCACGAGAGCTTCTTGGCGCTCCTCGCGCGCTCGAGTTGCTCGCTCAACCACTTTACGCTCACCGCCGTCGACATCTCGACGGTGGAGCTGCGGCAGGTGATGGAGCGCTGTCCGTCGCTGGTGTTGCTCAAGCTCAACGGGACGGACGTGCCGCGTTTGGTCGCGCCGCTGCTCAAGGAGATGATCCACGAGCCGGAGCAGGACCGCAAGCTGCCTCTCGCGCCGTGGCTCAAGGCGATCTCGCTCAGCTGCGAGTCGATGGCGGCGCTGGACCAGGAGATTGACGATACGGGGCTCACTTTTGGGCAGGCGTTTGCGATGCTGGTCACGTCGCGAACGACGAGACGGGAGCCCAACAGCAAAGTCCTCAAACTCAAGTGGATTCATTGGACGATTTGGTGGGAGTGGTGTCGATACCAACCACCAGTTCAGGTGCACCCCGAGCCTGAGCTGGAGAGACGGCTCACGAGGCTGTGCGCAGGAGAGGTTGACGTGGGGGTGTCTGCTGCCATCTATAACAAGTACAAACGGGTCTCTTGAGGATATACACGGGGCGACTGGCAGGCCAGTTGTGGGTATTCTTGGAGGATGCGGGCATAATATAATCTTACACGTGGGACTAGTACAAGTATTGATGCTATGCAAAACACAAGGCGAAACGGTGGGGCATGTGACCAAGTGAAAGAGCGTACAGCTTTGGCGTAAATCACGTAACGTGGTGCTGAGAATGACGAAAGGAGATAAGTTAATTGAAGCCGTCAAAATGACCCTTGAGAATTCTCTCTCCCATGGGGGACGGCGCGCGACGGGGACGTGCGTTCTCAGAGACGGTGGCCGAGCGTCTGGACTTGCGACTCTGCAAAAGGGATGTGTTCGAAACAGCAAGGTTTTGAGGAGGGCTGGGATGTCGTGGCTGGAGGGCCTCCACTGCCGGAGGCTGGTGTAACGTTATATTACGAGAGGTGGCTAGGTCAGGGTGCAAACACACCTTGGGACGCTGACTTAGGGAAAGACGTCTGAGAACGTTGACGCCACGCTCGTGATGGGGCTCCGGGGCAGAGGGTGGCGGTTGGAATCGGCCGGCAATGCTGGCACGACGAACGTGCTGGGGAGGTTTGACGTCTTCCGTTGGTTCGTCTGGCGTCGCATAAGAGATATGGAAATGGCAGAGGACGCGAAAGGAGATACCTTCAAGGACGGAGGGAGGAGCGAAACCGCGAAATGGGAATGTGGGAGGGGGCTTTGTGGGAGACTGGGACAAGTAGTAGAGGATGGGGGAGCTGGATGAGACAGGGATGGATGTGGTGGGGAAATTCTTTGGGGGTGTGACCAGGGGAGGAGATGAGTTGGACGAGTCAGAGGAGAACGAGGTAGAGCGGTGACGGAGATGTTCAGTCGAGATTGGGATCGGTTTCGAGTGCTGCACGGGCTGCGATGAGTTCTGGCTCATGGCGGAGAGAGATTAAGAAACATTCGGTATCAGCATATCTTATAAAACCCCGACATGGGAATTACCGGTTTGTCGTGGCACGTGCCACATGTAATTTGGAATTTGATCATTACCCCGCTCTAAACCCTGTCAGATTCCCCGGATTTGCCCATCTCCAACGTCGGCTAACCGGCCGTGTTCACTGTCCAAGGTCTGCGGTGGGCAGCAGGACGAGACTCGGCGCAAGGGCAAATGGAAAGCCTAATTCCAAGACCGCGACCCATCCAGCGTTGCAGTGTCTCGTCTCACTCGCTCCCGGATTTTAAATTACCAGGGGTCGTCGACGGGACAGCAGATTGAGCCCGAAAGAGTCGCCTCAAGAGCATGAAACCCGCAGCGAAGCATCCACCTGCCAGTTCCCTTGACAGCCAACAAAGGTGGCTTCTCCGGCGTCGTTGCAGGAGGCACCGGCGAAGCAGTGAGACGTGAGATCAAGTTCCGAGTGATATACAGCCGTATTAAAGTTGAGCCTAATAGCAGCACACCATTAAGAGCCAAGCCAGCGCCTGGCATGTGAACTAGTAAAATGAATGAGTGTGAGATGTCGTCGTGGTTCAGATAATAAAGATATCCAAAGGGCGCAAAACGGAGCAGTAAAATAGAAAGAGGCCCTGTCGTCATGATGGTATACGATACACGTGCAAAAGAAAAAAAGAAGGCCGCGCGCGCTCAATCTAAAAAGGCGAGTTCACTCAATCTGCGACTCTCGGCATCTTCAATACCCGTGGCCTCCTTGATGATGCTTCCGATGCTGTGGATGGTGGGGCTAATTGGAGCTCGTGGTGCCTGCTGATCTGTACTCGACTGTGTGCTCGTACTCGTTCGCGTCATTGAGCGGCGCAGATTGGTGAGCGAACCCGTGCCTAGCCGAGTAAGTGAAGACGCGACCATCTTGCGTGGCCGATGGCCCGAGTCACTCGTGCGCCTTCGGGAGGCGGGCGAACGAGGTGTGTCCTTTTCAGGAACTGAAGGGGCGTGATCCGATTGGGACGACTCCCATGCCGATCCTGGATAGTGGGACGAAAAAGTGCAGGAAATGGGGCTGTCCACAATGATGGGGGGCAACGACTCGTCCAACGGGCTGGACACGATGATAGGCAGACGGGGGGGCGTGATGAGTGCTTGCTCCAAAGGCTCTTCGTGCAACACCTCGAGGTACGACGATAGGGAGAGGGGAGGGAGAGAGCTACAGAGCGAGGGTCTACCCGCGGAAGAGATGGCCTCGGACGGTGAGGGGAGTGTGGGCGTAGACTTGGGACCAGCCCTCGTTGCTTGGGAGTAGGGGGAAGCATGTGGGCCACAGTCTGAATCGCTGCTCTCGGAACTTCTATTGTTCGCCAACCAGCTCGCCTTGAGGCGTTCCGCTTCTGAAGAGCCGTTGAATGTGACGCTAACCGGAGAAGGTGTAGAGCCGAGTCGCTCGTCTGCCTCACGCTCCTGCTGGCTCAAGTCCTTGCGGGGAGGGAGGAGACCGCGTTCGCGAAGAGCAGCCTCTCTGTGGTGCTTTGAGACGAAACTGTTGGGGACGGTGGCTCGTGCGGGGGTGGGGTCGACTGGCAAGGTTCTGGCAGATGGCCGAGACCGCAGACCGCCAGGGCCGGCCTTCGTGGGAATGGAGATGTTGAGCTTCGATGTCACGCGGCGGATCAAGGATGGCTTTGGAGAGACATCGAGGGTGCTGTGGGGAGGTGAGAGGGCAGTGTGGAAATGAGCGTGGGGCACTGACCCCGGCTTGTCAAAGGCGAGTGCTATTTGTGTGCCCTGGGCGAGGGTGGGCGCTCCGTTGGTGATGAGGATGACGCAGGGAGCGCCGCGCTCTGGGGAGGACTCGTCGCTGTCGTCGGCGACGGGGGGGCGGAGGCGGAGGCGGAAGGGGAGGGGCATCGTTGGAGGGGGGAAGAGCGAGGGCTGAGAGTACTTTATAGCAAAACTGGGGCGGATGACCTTTACAAGGTCCGAGCGACAATCGTCGTAATCATTAAACGCACGCAGATTCTCGCTGAAACCCCGCCGATCGGTTTCGGAATGGCCTCAGAGTTCGACGTCCTCAAGGAATCCCACAGGTCAGAGCATCCACCGCACCGCACCCCAGCTCATCCCACACAGGTTCCTCCGCGACGACGCAGAGTCACAGCCCACAGCCTGGCACGACCAGCTCGCCAAAAAGTACTACGACTCCCTCTACCGCGAGTTTGCGATCTGCGATCTCAAGCACTACAAGTCCGGAAACGTGCGTCGTTTCACCTCGTTCACACTCCACCGCTCATCCCACCCCAGTTTGCCCTCCGCTGGCGCTCAGAGTCTGAGGTTCTCGACGGAATCGGCGAAACCTCGTGCGCAAATACCCGCTGTTCCTCTCACACCGATCTTGCAACCCTCGAACTGCCGTTTGCTTACGAAGAGCACGGAGACCAAAAGGAAGCTCTCGTCAAAATCGTCCTGTGCCCGAAATGCGTGCGGAAGTTGACGTGGAAGAGAAGGCAGGACGCCGGGGCGGATGGCGAGCACCGTAGTACGCTGTAATTTCAAAGTCCGTTCTGTACCATGTCCACCACCGTCCAGCCAGCGGACAGGCAGGACATCCACAAGTCTTGTCGCACACTCGAGTCCCTCCTCGCCGTCCTCACCGACTACTGCGAGATCGCGACCGCTTTTGCTGCCATACAGAAGAAGCTCGCCAAGGCACTCAAGGACGCTGCAGGGCTAAAGACAAATCCCCAGTCTGCAGGCAAGTCCCCCGCTCTCCCACCCATCCATGCTGACACCCCCTCAGCCAACGCGTTTGGTGCGAGTGCCGCCGTTCTGGAAGTCCTGGCAGACATCGACACCAAGTTTGCCAGGCTGGCAGAAAAAGAGTCCCATGCCGTCGGCGCAGAGGTCAAGAAATGGTTCAAGAAACTCGCGGTCAGTCCTCCCCACCCGTCACACACCCGGCTCAACTCCCTTCCAGAAAGAGGAAAAGGCACACGACGACCGCATGAATGAGTCCAATGCGCGCATCAAACAAGCTGGTAACGTATCCCATTCTCCATACAGCCATTCCTCATCTCCGCAAGGTCAAGCGTACGAGAAAAAGTCCAAGAAAGGGGCCAAGGATGCCGGCGAGGAACACGCCCGTTACATCAATCTCCTCAGCGTCATTGGTCCCGAAATGTCCCAGGAGAAGTTGTAAGTATCTTGCACTCCCAGGCATCCCCGTAAGTGATCGCCTGCAGCAACCACGCCCTGCACGTCACCCAACATCACGCTCTCGTAACATTCAACGTCGCCGCATGTCTCGCCCGCGTAGCAGATGCAGAGTGGTCCCGTACTTGCGAGTGTGTACGCCGCGTTTCCCCTACGATCGGTTCCCTTGGCGAATGGCGTTCTCTTTGCGAAGGCGCATGGACGGGCCCTTTTCCTGATGACCTCCCAGACTCTTCTTCTGGAACCAGCTCTACAGCAGTTTCAGAGTGGGGTCAGACTGGCCTTTCCCCGGCCCGTAGGTCCCTCCCCGTCCCCCCTGTCGTTAGCCACAGCCCGGGATCCGTTTCTCTGTCCGCGGCGTCATCACTCGATCCCCCCCGTTCACCGTTTATTACGGCTTATCAGAATCAGAATCAGGGCTCTGTCAACTCGATCACTACGTTATCCGCATTCCCTTTCCCGCCTACTCATTTTCCTGTGCCTCTGGCAATGAGTGAGGCTGAATTACAACGACAGCAAACACAGCTCCAAAGCCTTCATTCTCGCGCTGGCAGTCCCAATGCTTCTCAGTCACATGCCCCCCTGGCTCCACCTGCTGCTATCTTGACCGATTCCCCCAAACAGATAACGGCTGCCGATCTACCGGATTCACTTGCCCTAGACGCCCCGGGGTCTTCCTCGTCGCAAATGTCCGAGTCAATTTCCGCCTCGCAGCAGTCCAGTCAAGACACACGGGAACCATCTGGCATCGAGACCGAGGCAGTAAAGGATGTCATCGAGCCTGGTGATCCGAAGAAGCCGAGACGCTATTCCTTGATTACTCGGGTCCCCCCTCCCTCGGATAAAATCGCCAGGCCAATATCGCCGTTTAAGAGGGTGGAACGTTCTCCCATAGAGAATGAATTCGGGGTTCACACGGGCAGCGCAACGACTACATTCAATAGTCACAGCGTTGATGCCGCGAAGAAGACCCTCGAACGTACAGAGTCCGTTCATAGCAATAACGTCGCAGTCTTACGCAACAGATACACTCAAACGGTTGGTTCTCTCCTTATCTATCCTTTACCCTTTACTCATTCACATCCCTTTTTCCGTTCTATCCAGGTTGAAACGCCGTCACAAGGACTCAAGGATATCCCTCGGTTGCAGATGAGCGTTTCTGAGATTGCGTCTCGATACCAATCAGCCGACGAACCCATGTCCCCCCGACGGACTGCATCTCCTATTGTAGATCGTTTCATGTCAGATGCCACGCGCACGCGGGAATTGCTTATCGATGAAAATGAGATCCGAAGACGCAAACAGCGTACCGAGGAGCTCACCGACCTTGAGCTCAAGGAGAAGGAACACGAACTCCAACAACGCGAACGCGCACTCGACCAGCGGACCCGCGAATTTGAACGTGACCGACGCCAGTTCCTCCATTTTCGTCCCGAACCGGCCAACGCGGCCGATGCTCCCAAGGGTCCGAGGAACAGCCCCTTTCAACACAAGCGCGGTTCTCAGAGCGTCACACACGTCAACATCCCTTCGACAGCGAGCAGCAACTCGGGCATTCCATCGCGTCCGAGCACATCGCATTCGCCCATGCCAACAAAGGATCACGCGCCGTTTTGTGGATGCGACACGTGCTCTGTCAGCAAATACAAAGCGTCAGACGTGTCCCCCTCATCTCGTGACTTGCGCCCACCTGTACCTCCTATCCTTCTTCGGCCCGAGAAACCCAAGGGTTGGATTCGTCGTTTGAGCATGCCGTCCGTCAACGCTGCGTTCTCTCTCGATGCCAAGAAGAACGCGAGCGTGATTAGCAAGGCTGGGCTGCTCTTTCCGGTGGAGAACGGCCGGCTTCGGAAGCGAAGCTACGAGCAGGGCATCAGTAACCGTACTGTGGCAAGAATTGGCCGGTGAGCATAACGGCATGGACGTCTATCGCGTTCGTTATACCCCTTCTTGGTGGTCTTTATTATGATACCCGCCAATCTCAGTTGGATTTAGTTGCTAACGACTTTTACGACCCCACTTGTTACGAATGATATTGGCGTGGATGACATGAGTGTGCAAGACTGAGGTAACAAACGTATTGGTATCACTGACGACCACTCCAGTGTTGCGTCTTTACTTCTTCTTTTTCTTCTTGCCGCCTGCACCACCACCACCACCACCACCACCACCGCTTGCCTTCTTTTTCTTTACTGGAAAGCCCCAATCCTCTCCCTCTCCTTCCTCTCCCGGTGCATCAGTGGGATTCTCTGTTGCAGATGGTTCCGCTGCTGAACTCGGGTCTTCTACGGGCGCAAGGACCGTTTCAGCAGCCTTCGTCGAGCCTCCCTCTCCACCAGTGGGCGGCGGAACGAGCATAGCAGGTGACTCGATCGTGCCCTCCGCACCATCGAGAACACCTTCCAGTCCGAAGACTGGTGCTCCCTGCGTCTGTTCCTCGCCAGACGGCGCTGGCATCTCCGTTTGAACATGCGTCAATTCTATATCATTTTGCTCGCTCGCCCCAAAGAACGAGCTCATGCGCCCCAGCGTCTTGGAGCCCCAGCCGCCCTCTCCAGAGTTAGTGCTGAACCCAAACGAGGACTTGGCGTTGTTGATAGCCTCGGTCGCTACACTCGTTGAATCCACCCCCCAGCTGCCCCACCCAAACGAACCCTGTGCCGTCTCCTCCTGAACCTCCGCCTTGGATGCTTCCGAGTCAAAGACATCAAACACGCTCCCGCCCCCGCCTGTGCCAGCCTCGTTTTCGGTGATCTGCATGTTCTCAAAGGACTCTTGGACCGCAGACGTCTCGACGGTGCGTTCAGTTATCGTTTCCATCACCTCGGTTTCGGTAGTGGCAATCGTCTGTTCAGTGTGCGTCTCCGCAATGTGTTGTTGCACGGTATCGACTTCAGTGTGTCCAACAACGGGTCCATTTTCGGGCCGTACAATCTCTTTTTGTTGATGTTTGTCGATGGCCCACCCGGGTGGGTCCTGAGAGGCGTCTCCGAGGGGGCCCACAAAGAACGCTGAAGGTGGTTCTGTCGTCGCCTCGAGCTCCCGGGGTTGTGGGAACTCGCTGCGGGGCGTCGTAGGTGCGACAGACCGCGTTGAGGTTGGGAACGGGGATGGAACGGGTGTGACTGCCTTGGACTGCGACCCCCAAACGGACGTGAGCGTTTGCGCGAGCCCTCCGGGGCTCTTGCCAACTGTTGTATCGGCAAGGTCGATGGGCGAACTGGGCTTGCTTGTGTTCTTGGCGCCCTTTCCTTTTCCCTTGCCCTTTTGTGTCGTAGCCGCTGCGAGTCTTTCTCGCTCAACTTGTTCTCTTTCAGCCTGTTCCCTCAACCTTTCTTTCTCTGCCAGCTCTCGTTCGAATCGTTCCCTTTCTTCTTGCTCTCTCTCGAATCGTTCCCTCTCGACACGTTCCCTCTCTGCCTGTTCTCGCTCGAGTCGTTCTCTGTCTGCCCGTTCCCTTTCGACCCGCTCCCTCTCGACCCGCTCCATCTTGACCCGCTCTCGCTCCGTCTTTTGATGCCTTTCCCTTTCAGTCCTCTCCGCCTTTTCGTGTTCGCGCTCGATTCGCTCCTTCTCAAGTCTCTCTCGCTCCGCCATCACCCGCTCTCTCTCATGCCTGTCTCGTTCCGCGGCCGCTCGTTCTCTCTCCGCGTCCCGCGCACGTCGATCCTTTTCAGGATCCGTGCGTGACTGCGTAGTGTACGCACTCGACAGCCGCGACGCGGCAGAGGTCTTGCGGTCGCGTTCCACGTGGGTGACGGACGAGGACACGCGTGAAGCAGAGCTAGAGACGATGTGTTCACGCTCATATTCGCGGCTGCGCTCCGCATAGATGGACTGTTGGTAATGTTGCGTATGAGGTTGAGGCGGTGATTGCGCCTGTGGTGGTGGTAGTGCTTGGGGTTGAGGCTGAGGCTGCGGGAACGATCCCGGCGGCTGCAATTGCGACTGGTGATAAGACTGCACTCGAGATTGTGTGGATTGGGACGTTGAGATGGAGCGACTGCGGTTAACTGCATCCATGAACGTCGCATCGAGTCGACCCGATCCCTGTGGGGTCTTGGCCCCAGACCCGATAGAGTCCTGAGAGTGGGTACGGGAGGGAGCGACAGAGGCGGGACGGGATGGGGCACGCGATGCAGAGCGAGAGGGGCCAAAGTCGTCTTCGGAGTAAACCTCAATCTCGTCTTCGTCTGCACGATGTCCGCTTTCACTATACACAATAGACGCCGGGCCGCTTGTGAAAAAACGCGTTAGCCTAAAGAAAATTTTGCTCAGCCGAACAACGTACTACTTGGTGGTTCCCTGTCAGATGAAAATGATAGATCAATACGGTGTGAGTCACGGTGTGGAGCATCACGAACGTTGTCATTCCATTTGATACGTGCTCTGAATTCTGTCAATCCGAAATGGATTTCGACGCTGAAAACGATGGTCCAATAAGTCTTGCCATTCCTTCCCGACTTGGGCTCTGCGCTCCCACTGAGTGGCGATAAGTCCGCACGAACAACGCAAAGTGTCGAATAATCCTCTGATGGGCGGACGTCAGTCGCGGTGACGGACGGTGTCCACTTGGAAGGTGTATACCATGATGCCGCAGGATCCACGGAGGAATTGTATCGCCGCCGCGATAACACCATATCTCCACTTCAAACACGGAGAGAGTGGACAGATTCGTTAGCTCCGTGCAATATTTGCGTGTGAAGACGGTCGATTCCTTCACTTTCACACCCTGCGGACAAGACAAGAAATCAGGAAAGGAAGTGATGAAACAAGGGGGCCCTAACCCTTGCGAGAATGCAGTCAAACGCATCGGGAAGTAGTTGAGGTCCCGAGGGAAGTTCACAGAGCCGCTCCTTTCGTGCGACGTGTTCCGAATCGTTGGGATCAAACTCCCGAAGGTATTCCACGCCATACATGAACCTGGACACCCTTGCTGAGACGTGGTGATCGCAATAGAAGCCAAGAGCGCCATCTGCCACAGCCTTGGAACTAAAAATGAACATGTGCTGTGAGCGGGCCGAACGAGAGAACGAATGGGGGAGATTCACGTTTGATTGTCGGGTCGGCTAACAGTGATCTTCATAGACGCGAGGCGCTCTTGGAGCTGAGCGAAGAGCCAAGGGCTAGCGGCGAATCCCCCTACCAACCATACAGACTGCCAAGAATGATGGGAGGCATTCCAATTCGTGGATTGCAGTACCTACTTTGATCATTCCTTGAGAAGCCACGACCTGGGCCTTAATTGATGTGATGGCGGCCTGGATGGATGGCTCGAATAGTTCTGCTACCTCCCCACTGGGCTATTGTGAGCTGGGAACCCGTGGTGGGAAACAAGTAATATACCCTGTAAGCTTGAGAGATCCACCTCGGATTCCAACATTCAGATCCTTGTCGAGCGGCGAACCAAATGGGACCCATTGGATGTCATTTTTATCGCGGAACAGTCGTTTCGTCGTTTCGTCAAATCGTTTAGTAATGTGGTCGATAGAGTCGGGGCTTCCATATCTGGAGTTTTTGAGTTTTTCTGGTTCTGTGTGAGTACCACCGCAGAAGGCCATGGATCAACATACCGGCCAGAAACTCTCTTGCCCTTCGGCTCACGAAGACCGATCCTGCGAAGATACCTGTCGAACCTGATTTAGTTACGGCGGGTCTGGGTAAGCATCGGACTGACAATCCGGTGGAGCGACTTCCTCGATCACGAGCGGGTTGGTGCCACGTACGACATACGAGCTGATGTCGAGTGTGCCACCGCCAGCATCAGCGACTAGGAAGCCGTGCCTTGATGGATTCTGGGGGACAAACAAAGTCCAGGACTTTCACGGGATGAGCAAAGGACACGTACGGAGAGGATATCGGCCGCAAGTCCGCTCTGCACGCATGCGTGCAAACTCGCCTCGCCTTCCGTGACAAACCGGATCCGCGCGCGACCTTCGTCCGTGTCGGGAATCAGACCGCCGTAGACCGCCGCGCGCCGCATCTTTGTTTGCTGAGCGCCTTCCCAGCCGTTTGGATGGCTCAACACGAACTCGATCGTTTTTTCGACGGCCTCCCACAAAGCTTTGCCGTTAGCGTGGGTGTCGATGATGAAGCTGCGTGTGCAGACAAAAAGGTAGCGTAGAAAGTCGCCAAACACGTGGACGGGAGACTTGTTTCGGGGAAGGGGGGTGAGACGCATGCCGTTCATGCTAAGTTTCATAGACTTGGGCCTCAGACGAAGCTTGAAACTGCGCAGGGGATCGGTTTATGGTGCGCGAAAGTGGGGATGTGGCGTACAGCTCTGTCCTGATCCAGCATTCGTCTTCGACTTGGGAGGTGATGGAGGCGTTGTCTGCCTCTGCGCCGGCACACATGACGTTTCCGTCCCTGTCGTAGTAGAGAACGGATGGGATCTTGCTATTGCCTGCAACATGCTCTTGGCCAGGAAATCTGCCCTGGGCGATGGGCAGGTGCGGGGGCGGGGCGAGGAGGGACTCACCGGGTGACGCCGTGAATTTTTGGGATCTCTCCCGGGTCGAGGATGGCGTAGGAGACGCCGCTGAAGGTGGTGCCCACGTCGAGGGCGACGACGAGGGAGCGGGCGTACCCTGTGTAGGGCTTGCGCACGTCGGACGCGGACTTGATCATGGTCCTAGATGAAGCTATCGGATCAGAGGCGCCGCAACGAGGCAGCCTCGAGGCAGGTTGGACACACGCAAGCCCTCTTATTTAACTCGGACTCGCTAACGTCCTAATCACTGATTATCATTCGCGCAGATGATCCCTGTCGCTAACCTCCATCTCAGAGACCTCTACGAAACAACAGTCGAGTTCTTTGCCCTCCGCGCCCCCTTCCGCCCCTCGGCAGCGCCCTCGGACATCTCAGACGACGACGACCACTTCCCACTCACTCCCCGCGACCTCTCGCCCGTCCCAGACCCCGTGGACAGACTCCAGAAGGAGTGCGCGGACCTCCGCGTCAAGTTGCATGCCGCACAGCGTTCACACTGTCCCCGTGCATGTTCTTGCCGTTCCATCGGCGCTTCCGCTGCTGCTTGTACTCTCTACACCATGCGACGCGAACATGACAACACAAAATCTGAACTGCACCGCTCCCAGGTGGAGTCTGCACGCCTAGAGGAGCGCTGCAAGCTGCTCGAAAAGACCCTCAAAGACACCAGAGAGTTGCTCAGGACGCGCGAGGTCGAGGTCGACTCCCTCAGAAGGGACAGAGAACGCCTCGTCGCTGACCGCCATACGCGGGACCGGCCTCCCTCTGTTGCTCTCGACCGACGGCGTAGCCAAGATGTGATTCGCCGTCGTTCCAACTCCTCTCAGTCGTTCCTCTCCCAGCAGATTCGCCTCAGCGCAGACTGGTCTGACCACCACGATGCCGAGACTACCTCTCAGGCAAGCGGCAGTCACCACCGCATTACTGACATTGCTGCCGACAGCATCTCTACCGTCTCGGAGGAGGAACGCGCTCAGGCAAAGAGTATGGAGACCTTTCTCACCAAGACTGACCTCTGGTCAGGCGCACAGGTCATCCAGGCTGTTCAGGACCTGAATTCTGAGATCCTGCAGTTTGCCGCTTCTGCTGTTGAGCTGTGTACCTTCGCGAAACACCGTCCCACGCAGCCCAAGATGTCTCAGATTCAAAACGACGTCTCCTCGCGGCTTGGCCAGTCTCTGACACGTTCCCTTGCCGCCCGGGACCACTCCCAAGATCCGATGCTGGTCCAAATCGCTTTGCAGGGTTGTATTTCCTACTGCATATCCCGGGCCCTGTCATCATTCTGTATCGGGTATCAATCCAAAGCCAACATCACGCTTACACAGCTCTACAACCACATGTTCCAGTCGGGTGCGTGGTTTCGTTTCGATCACTCCCCGCTTTCATAATTCACACTATATTCTAGAGCCACAACCCACTTCGTCCCGGTGGAGAGCGTTGGCACACAAGCACATCCTGGAGCTCCATCCCGAGTTAGCTGATTACGCTGTCAACGAGATGACGGAGACCATCTTTCGTTGGTCGTTTGACCTCTTCGTCGTCTGCGGGAGCACCAGTCCGCAGTCGAGCCCGTCATCTCGTGAGGCTTTCCGGACCCGATTCAGTGCCCAGGTCAAGCGCATCTCCAAATCTGCCTGCAAGATAGCGCGCATCATTAAAGAAGAGATCATGTCGACAAACTTTGAGGTTGTCGGGGCGGATAGCGGCCGGGCTTTCGATGCGCAGGAGATGACGGATGCGTTTGAAGACTATGGAACACCCAGAGGTGCAGTGCTCTGCACAACCGAGTTAGGTCTTCGATGCTCGACGTGCAGAGCAACCACAGAACCCTTGCCATCACGGGAAGAAGCCGTCGAGCGGCGTTTGTTACTTCGACCAAAGGTTATCCTTGAATCGGCGGTGGACATGCTCGATCAACGATGACCCGATGGGTCAAACGTTGGATACTCCTCACTTTGTTCTTTACTCACACGAACTTTTTTCATCATGCCACCATTTGTAACTTATTCTGCTTGTGTCTCGACTATCGTGTACTTGGCTCCTCGCTGTAGAGTATACCCCGCTGTAATGACGACTCGACCGGGTAGTGAGCTCATTTTAGGAACACGCTGTATACTTGATCTATCACGAACATGAGCACGAAAAAGCGCCCTCACGGGCCAAGTCTACCCAAGTCCATCTTGGATCATATCCATCATCAAGACACTGTCGGTATGCGTCCAATTCTCCCCTCTCACAATGCCACTCAACCAACCAAGGAAACCCCCATCGCAACAATCATTCTTCTCGCAAGGATGCCCGAAAGCAAGAGCGGCTAGACCGCAAAAAACGCAGGGCGGACCACTTCTCGGCAAGCAAGGGCAACACAGAGGAGGAGCACGATGCCCCCCCTGCTGCGAAGCGGAGGAAGACGGTCCGTTTCGCAGACGATGTCAAGAGCGGTAGCCCTCCGCCAAAAAAGAACCACAATGTGTCGGCGCGGCGTTCGACAAAGCCTGCTAGATCAGGGCAGACAGCCCTCGGGAAGCTTGCTTCACAATCGACGCCAAAACGCGCAACGCGCACCCCTCGAACTCGAGAGGAAACAGAAGAGGACGCATATATCGCGTATCTCGAGGCCAAACTGGGTTATGCAAGTGGGAGCAAGCGCAGGGAAGGTGACGAGGTCGATGGGCTGGGCGGTACGTATGGTCACCTGGGACGCGTAAACATGGTCGTGCTGAAGCATGCACTCAGATTTGCTCGACTTTGCAAACGGACTCGAGGTTTCCCTCCTCGATGCCCCTGGACAGTCGGATGCTAATTCAGGCCTGGATTATTCAGAAGATTTGGACACTTGGGATATGTCTGATGACGGGGAGTCGTCGGGTCAAGCAGACGACGACAAACGCGAGGCGGAGGAATCGGACGAGAGTGAGGAGTGGACTGGCTTCGATACGAGTGGCGGCGAGACGTTTCAGCACGTGCATGTTGCGGATGATACGATCGTCAAAGATCGACCGTTGGGTATGTATCCCATTACACACCATTACAATTAGTGATAACAAGTTCACAGGACGGTATATTCCGCCTGGTTTGAGGAAGGAATCCGGAGGAAGCGACGCAGAGGATATCGTAAAGCTCTCCCGCCAGCTCAAAGGCTTGATCAACCGAATGAGCGAGCAAAACCTTTCGACGGTGCTAGACGCTATAGAAGAGGTGTATCGCAAGCATCGTCGGCATGGTGCGCACTCACTTCACCCAGTTGTTCCCTGCTAATGACTGTACAGACGTGACGTCCACTTTGACTGCCTTGATGATCGATGGCATATCTTCCCATGCGATGCTTCTTGATTCGTTTGTCGTTTTACATGCAGCCTTTATCTCCAGTCTGCATAGACTGATCGGCGTCGAGTTTGGTACGAAAAGTTCTTACTGCGTTCTTTACACACTAAACCCAGCCGCCAGTCGCCTTTGTGGTCCAGCACATTGTATCAGCCTACGAACGTCATCTACTGGATTACGAAAGCGACCTTTCGGATGCTACCTCTCTGTCTGAAGAGCGAGGCAAGGAATGTTCCAACCTCATCGTCCTCTTATCAGAACTATACAATTTCCAAGTCATTTCTTGCGTTCTCTTGTATGATATCATCAGTGATCTCCTTCGCAAAGCACTCTCAGAGTTCCGGGTTGAGTTGCTGTTGAAGATTCTACGCAGTAAGCAAATACATTTCGTATTCTTCTCATCTGTTGACGTAGCCAGGCTCCGGGCAGCAACTTCGACAAGACGATCCCTCGGCGCTCAAAGACATTGTTGCACTCGCCCAGTCAAGCATCGCAAGCCAAGCTAACAATTTGAGGTCATTGTTTCTTAACTCTCAATGGAACAATATTTGACACAAGCCACCAGTTCACGTACTAAATTTATGATCGAGACGCTCACTAACCTCAAAAACAACAAGGTGAAGAAAAGTGCGGCACAACATCAGGGAGGTGATGCTGTCGACCGCTTGAAAAAGTTCTTGTCAAGCCTTGGTAAGAAGCGACATGGTGAATCTCATCACATTCACTATTTTTTCTCAAATGACGTTAACCGGTTGTCAGTTCAGGCGCACGAAGCTCTTCGGGTGTCGTTAAGTGATCTCCGTTCGGCCGAGACAAAGGGTAAATGGTGGTTAGTCGGCGCCGCGTGGGGAGGCGACCCCCTAGTCGATCAGCAGCGCGATACCGTTGCAAAGCAGAACGAAGCCGATACAGTGGACATCAACAACACAGCTCTCGTAAAACTGGCACGGAAACATGGTATGAACACGGACATCCGGCGGAGCGTCTTTGTCGTCTTGATGAGCAGCGACGTACGTATTTCCCTTTCTTGTCTTGGGCGATTCTTTCATGTCGGAAGCACCTTAGGATTATCTAGATGCTTGTGAACGATTGGCCCAGCTAAACTTGTCGGAGGTGCAACAACGCGAGATCGTCCGCGTCGTGCTTCACTGCTGTGGCAACGTGCGTTTTTCCAACTCGCATTCTGCACGAAGGCTCAGCGTCACGTTATAGGAAAAATCGTATAATCCCTACTATGCACTTGTTTGCCAGCAACTCTGTCAAAGATCACACGCTTATAAGATTACCCTGCAATTTTGCCTGTGGGATTTCCTTCGGGACCTGGGTGAGACGAGCGTGGGTGGCGCCGAGGTCATTAAGAACCTCAAAGATGACAGTCGATTAAAGGACAAGACCGTCTCGTCGTCGCAGATCAAGAACATAGCCAACGTCTATGGGTGGTGGATTGCAAAAGACTGCTGTTCCATCACTATTTTAAAGGTGAGCTTGCGCTAATTGTTCTTTGCAGCGCATTCATCCTCGTACCAGCCCGTCGATTTTACTGTTCTCAAGTCGCAACCTCGGAAGTTTCTTCGAGAGCTTTTTGTCCAAATATTTATTGCGAGTCAGGCGTCGTCACCTATCCTCGACGACGCCATCGAACAAGCATCTCGCAATCGAGGAGTAGTCGAAGAAATCTTTATGAAGGCGACTAAAATTGAGAACTTGGGCCTCGGGCTAATATTCTTCCTCTCAAACGTGTTTCAAGGAGAGGAGGGATTGATCAAGTGGGCATGTACCGTGGCAAAAGAGACGTTGCAGACGGGGATGGATGAAGTTCCGAGGCTCTAAGTCAAATCGCAAATTACGAAAAGTAGTGTATTTTGATCTAAGGCGTGCTCAGTGGAACTGTGATTGAACTAGAGGGCTTTTGAAACGCGACGGTCGCATACGAACTTCCGCTTTTCCCTCCAAATGTAAACTTTTTGTACGGGATGCTTCCTCTGCAAATTGTCAGATGGTTCCCGAACTTGACGAGCTACATACTTGTAATCAAGGCCGTTCCCTTTCGTGGCGATTCTCTGTGTCAACTCGTCCTCGGTGAAGTTACATGCTGTTGTGGATGTCAATTTGTGGCCAACAGTCGAGAGAGCCACTCACAAGTAATTAGAAAGTAGCCGCCTGGTCTGAGTAGCCTGACAACACGAGGGAGATACCCCTCAAGTGGCGCAGTCCCTTGGTCATCCTTATCCATGAGCGACATCGCATCATACGTGCCCTTGTCCAAGGTGAGATCCCAAATCCCGTCGCTTGTACTCTCCTTTCCAGGCGGCGGGACCGATGACCGTGGATCCAAAAAGTCACACACCGCAAAGGTAATGTCCGTGAATGTGGGCTCCTCGTCCTCGTACCGCTGCTTGGCGATGGCAGCGGACAGGTCCACTGACCCCTGGCTATAATCGATCCCTGTCAATCGTGACGCGTCGTAACCGGCTTCGACCAATGCGAAAAGAAGATGTCCGTTTCCCGTGCCAATGTCGAGAACGTATGGACGACCTGTCGGAGGAACGTGGGTCGAGGCCCACGCGACCATGTTTTCGACGGGTTCCTCGCCGAACCTGACGGATGATGAGGTGGGTGGGCACAAGGAAGCGGATCGGGGCACGTACCATACCTCGCCTTCGAGTCCGCTTTCGTAAAAGTGGACGAGTTCGTCCGAGTAGCGTTGATCCCAGCTGTTTTAGATGGCGTTATGTTCGAATATCACGAGAGGGTAGGCAGGCCCTCACTGGTCCTTTGTTCCGAGCAGAGACGGGTCGAATTCTACCACACTCATCATATCGATCGGGGGCAAGGCAAAGGAAGATTAGTCAGCAGTATAAGGAGAGTAGCGAATAGTATTTCAATGCAACAGTGGTGTATGGTACATGGCTGAAACTTTGGAGAATGAGGCAAAGGCAGCTCGGGATGTTCGAGGGACTCACCAGAAAACCAAGGATAACGGGTATTCTCATCGCTTCCCGTCCGTCTTCTCCAGCAAATCCTTCGCCTCGTTGATTTTACTTGCGAGGTAAGGCGAACCACCCCGGTCAGGGTGGTTGGCCAACATGATTTGGCGGTGAGCATCCTTGAGCTTATTACGGAGCATAGCCCCGTCTCTGCAAACGAGCGTGAGCGACCGACATAGCTGGACACAAACGACGTACTTTAGCCCGAGGATCGCAATGGCCTCTTTGCGATCCATCTTAGCCTTAAACCCGCCTCTTACCCATTGATCTGCCGCTCCTTTTCCAATGGCGCCACTTCGAAGGAGGTGTCTGCCCACGAGTGCGGCCGTTACTGCACCGAGACCGACGATGACAGGAGTTGCCATGGGTGTATCTGGAAAGTAGTCCCGCTGGCACGTGATGTAGAACGCGACGTTCACTGTCACCATATCAACTTGGCCTTGACTAACATTGTCCGCAGTTCCAGTACTTGCTGTACGGTGCGCCCACAGATTCCCTTCTTTGTTCTGGGCCGAGCGCTCAGTTTCTCAGGATGCAATAAAAGAGAAAGGTACCAACGTCTCAACACTGCCTGTACGCCCCATCCTCACGACCATGTCGCTCACGATCACTCAGGATTTATTCCTTAAGGACTCCACGACTTTCACTGTTGTGAAGCACCAAGACGATGCTGTGAACGTGGAGCACCTGCAGCCTTTGCTGGACGCCGCGCTTGCAGACCGTGTTCTTGGTATTTCCGCCACATACGACACGACCTGTCGACTCTCTTCAATCGCTTTCGCCACACTCTCATCAGTGCTCGTGGTGAACATATCCAAGCCTACGCGCCACGGTTTTCATGAAGCGAAACGACGACGCATCGCTAAATGTAATCGTCTTATTCAAGATCGCCTTCTCCTCAACCCTAAATTTCACAAGTACGCTTTTACGATGGACCAACTTGCCGTTGCTTTGCATCTGGACCTGTCTATCCGTATCAGTGATGCAGTGGACATGATTTCAGTGGCAATAACTGATGACAGGCATTCCCTAGAGGCGTTAATGAATGCAATGGGTGGAGAACTGAAGCTGAATAAGAAGAACGTGCAATCGTTGTTCTTTAACCATTCGGAGCCTATCAACCCCACAGTCAATGTAGCCCTAAAGGCATGGGCTGCCTGCAGAGCGGCGACTCTCCCTGACACATCTTCGCGTTTTGTGACACTCTCCAGAATCGACACAAAGATCCTCCCGAGAGCGGTGTGGTAGTTGGCTTATCTCACATCGCCATTCTGACGCCACAGACTTTCTAGCATCTTGATGCTTTAGCAAGCATCTCGCGAGATCGCGACCGTTTGGAGGCTTTAAAACCCGTCGCTGTCAGGAACGACGTGGAAAAGGAATTCGCTGTAAAGAAAGGTACCATCAATCTCTCATGCGACCGTTTCTCTACCCGCATCAGACAGTCAAAACATCAGGTTTGTTGACATTCTGCCTGATGGACAGCTGAACATGATCATTGCGCAGGTTATCCAAATCGAAATAGGGGGAAAAGGTACTACGACCCAGGTCACCGGTCGAACTGGCAAAGTTTCTGGTCGGAGCGCGCAAATTAATGTCAACCAAACGGTGAAAGGCGACAAAGTTATTTCCGTCACGACTATTGGAAAAGATGATCCTACCTGCGCCGAATCCACCCGTCGGGATATCGTGCTCGAGACCCTGCAACACCAGACGACTGTCCTCTCGAACCCATTTTTCCAGGCGCTGTGGCTCCCAGATGAGCGGTTGGGCTGGCCTAAGCCTCAACGGTGGAGTTCTCCACCTGTGCACTTCCCTCGTGCATCTCTCAATCTGTCCCAGGAGAGGGCTGTCCAGAGAATCTTGTCAGACAAGGACGATGATCGAATCGTCATGATTCAAGGTCCTCCGGGAACCGGGAAAACGACAGTCATTGCAGCTTCCGTCATGAGCTTTGACCACGCTGATTATGGCCGGAATATCTGGATTGCCGCGCATTCAAACGTCGCGGTCAAGAACATCGCCGAAAAGTTTATCAAGGAAGGTTTCCTCAAGTTCAGACTTCTTGTATCCAAAGAATTCCACTTTGATTGGTGCGCCATTTTGTCTCATATGAGATCCGTGTTGACGACGGAAGATGGTAGGCACGAGGACCTCTACGAAGACTTGGAACAGTGTCTCGTTCGGTCGGATGCGTTCCCAAAGAGTGCCGTTGCGGCAAGCAGGGTGTTGTGTGGTTCCGAAATAATTTTATGCACCTTGAGCATGCTCTCCAATCCTAACGTCGACGTATTCCTACGCGTCGTCCCTGTGGAAATGTTAATACTCGACGAAGCGAGTCAAATCGAATGCGGGGACTATCTCCCGATTTTCCACCGCTTTCATTTGACGCTGTCAAAACTTGTCTTCGTTGGCGATGACAAACAATGTAACCTCTCTTGTCAATGGCTACACCCAAGTTGATCTTTCCCTCAGTGCCGCCGTACGGTCAAGAAGATATCCCGGAACTGCGTAGTGTTTTCGAATTTGCGCATCTTCGGCGGCGAGCGTTGTTCCTTGATACCCAGTGTTCGTATCTATTTCGACCTTCCTACCTTTACGTTGATGATGTTTAGATCGCATGCCATATGTCATTGGCTCCTTCATCTCACAAAACGTCTACGGCAACAAACTTTCAACTGTCCATCCCATCACGGCCTCCGACGCATGTTACTTCGTCGACGTGAACAAGGGGAGGGAAGTGAAAAAGGGTCGCAGTTGGATTGTAAGGCGGTCGTGTTCCCAGATATAAATGCCCTAACATTCGTGTAAAGAATGAAGAAGAAGCACGCGCTGTCATGAAGCTTGCTTGGTTACACCAATCAAAGGAGTTCCGGATCATTACGCCCTACGATGCACAAAGGAACCTTATCGAGAAAATGCTCAAATCGGAGGGTTTGCCATGGCAGGACAAGGTCTTCAACGTTGATTCGTTTCAAGGTCCGTTTCCAATACTCGATTTTACCTGCAGGATTTGACTATATTTTCTAGGCAACGAAGGCGACCACATCATTGTCTCCGTTGTGCGTTCCCGCAAACCAGGGTTCTTGGTGAATCATCGTCGCACAAACGTGATGTTGACCCGTTGTAAAAAGAGCATGTTCATTTGCTCTAGCCGTGCGTTTCTCTTTGGGGTAGCATCCGACACGCTGGTAGGCAAGCTGGCTGCGGCTGTCGGTAGGAAGAATTGGAAGAACGGGAGAGACCTCCTTCAAGTTGGCGGTAGAATGTAACATTGCGTAGAATCAGAGGCTTTGTACCTATCTTTTGGCGGATGATACTACATGTTAAACTTCGTTTCGTGAATCAACACGCCTACGGTTGCGAGTATTTTTGGTAAATGGGTTACAAGGTCGCCTCTGTGGCTGTGCGATGCAGCCCGCTCATCGATGGACCACGTTGGTGCGTCGTTTGAGCCACACTCCTTGCTTCTTCACTCCCAACATCCCTCACACCTCTACTTCTGAGAAATCGTCTTACATGCTTTCTTCTACTCGCACCATCTTCCAAAATCTGCTCGACACAGGCAGTGACGGCAGGCTGGACGTCGTCTTGATCAAAGTGTCTAGCTTGGACGAAGACAACACAGACCTGCGCACCGTCGTCGAGCGCAACGAGGGTCGTGCCCTCGGTCTCTCTGGTACATATCTCTCTAGCGGGGCCCTCCAAATCCTCGCCATCGCCGATGCCACCACTGTCATCCTCATCGATTTCACTGGAGACAAGAACAACGGACGCGCTAATTCCTCGAATCCCTCTTTGACTACTCCGGGACGTGAATACCTCCGCGATCACGTCTTAAGTCGCACCTGCGGATTCCTCTATGCCTTCGACATGGGCCCCCTCGCACTTGCGCTGTGGCAGCGCCATGATCTCCGTATCAAGCAGGCGATCGACCTTCAGTGTGCTGGTTCGCCACTAACACGTGCGCCACTCGCCACGATCAAGGTTGCCACCCAGGGCGAGCCTGTGAATGATGGCAACATTACTCGAACTTTCAAGGACTTCATCTGTGAAGACCCCAATGATGTCACTAACTCTGCCACTACTAGGGCTCTTGCCCTGCGTGCCTGGGCTGCACACTATGTCTCACAGCTAGCTTCCATGGAGGACAGGCTGTCTCAAGTACCACCTGTTGATACAGTAAAGCTCCCTGATACTGTGACCAATTTCATTTTGCTTTTGTGTCACTTTGGGCTGATCTTAATCCCCAGCTCCTCCAATTCCTGGCAAAGAGCACTATGGACTCATTTCAACGGGATCAGCTCAAGCCAACTGAGATTACTAGGACTTACCAGACATCTTATGATCAGGGGAAGAAGCAGCTTCATGCAAAGGCTGATCGGTTTCAAAACAAAATTCGTAAGGGTAGAAACCAAGTGAGTATTCTATAATTAATATCTTTTTCCCTCTTACCTGAACTCATATACAGGAAGCCCATGTACATCTATCTGCTCAAGCTGGAGTTGGAGGTTTTACTGTTTCTGCTGAGATTGCCTCTGCAAGTGGTGATCATGCTCAGCTAAAGACTGATGCCTTCTTGGCTGGGAAAGAAGTGTCTGCCATCACTCTGGTTGGTAAAGATGACCCAACCTCTGCTGAGAAGAAGAGAGCACAGGTTATCCTGATGGTTCTTCAGGGAAGACTAAGTGTGGATGGTGCTGACTTCAATCCATGGATCCATAAGATCTATCTTGGCCCTGGGGAGGATTTCATGTGGCCAGCTGATTGGTCTCAGCCAGCTCCATCTCATGTCAAGCTTAATCCTGACAAGATTCCACGTCCTCTCAACAACTCTCAGAAGAAGGCAATCAAGTGTATGCTGGATCAAACTGACTCTTCCAGAGTTGCTATTATTCAAGGTCCTCCTGGTACAGGCAAGACAACAGTTATTGCTTCCTATGTCCTTACTGCAGTTAAAGCTGGAAGAACTGGGATCTGGCTCATAGCTCAGTCCAACATAGCTGTCAAGAACATTGCAGAAAAACTGGCCAACTTTGAGGTCCCCAACTGGAGACTTTTGGTTGCTGATGAGTTCTACAGTGTCTGGTAAGTACTTTACATTCAACTGACTTTTCTCATTGTTTTTTCTACTATAGGCACGAACATTTGTATAGCAACATCAGAGCCAGCACTATCACCAGTGGTGAATTTTCTGGAAGGCTTTCTGAACTCCATGGTTGTCCAGTTGTACTATGTACTCTCAGCATGCTTTCTAGTGATATGTTGAGAAAGCAGGGGGCATTTAGAAAGAATCCTCTCCATACTATTATGGTTGATGAAGCTTCCCAGATAGAGATTGGAGACTATATCCCTCTTTTTACCAACTTCTCCACTATTAGAAAAGTTGTCTTTATTGGTGACAACATGCAATGTGAGTTTATCTTTTCAGACTTAGGTTCATTGTTTAAACTTCATATAGTACCTCCTCATGGCCAGAATGACATCCAGGAACTTCAGAGTGTTTTTGAAGTTGATCATCTCATCAAGCAAAACCCTACTACTGGTAAAAATCCTTTCATCTTCCTGGACACACAGTGTATGTTTTCTTGTCAGGAATTCTCTAGTTAAATGCTTAATCTAGTTGTAGATCGTATGCCACCTCAGATTGGCAATTTTATTGCCCAGACTGTTTACTTCTCTAACGAGCCAGATGCTGAGCCTCTTCTCAAGTCTAATGAGCTCCATTCTCTGGCTAATACAGAATCCCTCCTCTGTTACTTTGTTGATACACCAGGTCAACAGATATCCCATGGAAAAAGTCTAAGAGTAAGAGTATGGTTTATGTTTTATTTACAAGATATCTTACTGTTGTTAGAACCTAGAGGAGTGCAAAGCCATTGTTCAACTTGCCTCTATTTTCCAAGCTCAGGAAAAGCAGTTTAGAATCATCACTCCTTATGATTCCCAAAGATCCTTGATAGAAGAGGAGCTAAAGAAGACTGAGCTTGAATGGGGGAACAAATGTTTCAATGTAGACTCTTTTCAAGGTAAGTTCATCTCATATACTCTCAATTGAATACTAATAGTAGAATAGGAAATGAGGAAGACTATATCATCATCTCTCTTGTCAGGTCCAGAGATCTTGGTTTCCTTGAAGACAGGAGGAGGATGAATGTCATGCTCAGCAGGTGCAAGAAAGGCATGGTGATCTTCACTAGCAAGACATATGTCAATAAGTATGCTGGACCAGGCAAGTCCCTCATTGGAGAGTTGATTTGCAGCTACTATGAGGACCAGGCTTGGATTGAGGTAGGTGATATGAGCAACACACACTTTGTTTAATAGTTGGCTTTCACTATACTTTCTTGATGCTTTGTGCTTTCATATCCATTTTTGATCTTGTATGTTGTGTTGTCAGTTTGCTTTCTTGCTGTCTGATTCTGTGCTCTTTGCTATATGTACCTGCACTCTTGCCATATTCTGTATAAAATTGGGAAGAATAAGAAAAAAAAACTTAAAAATTAAACACTGACATTCTGTCTGTCTTGAATCAGATAGTCATTGTTGCTATAGCACATATTCATAGTGCTCAGTAGTTCTATAGCTGTATCTGCCAAATGTGAACTTCACACCAAGTCTAGTTTTTACAAGCTTCTTGCTTCATCTACAGGCTATGGTACAAAGGATACAAGCAATGGTACAAGACATACTTATACCATACATTGTAGCTGTTCTCCTGTGCTCACTCAATGCCTGAGCTGATCAACAGCAAGGCACAAGTAGACAGGCATGTCATACAACAAGGGACAAAAAAAGGCAATAGATGAAAGAGATCCAGAAGACGAGCGAGAAGTAAGGAACGAATGTGAATATGGTTTGTGAATGAATGGCCATTGAACAGACAGAAATCAGTGCGCAAACGAGTGGCGGGTGAAGAGACAGCCTGGGTAGGTGTTCAGAAAAACATGCACGGTGAAGGTGTGTAAAAGACGAAAGCACCAAACGGTCGAAAATAGACAAACCCGGATCTTTCCAGTCGGTCATCCATCAGCAATAAAACCAGACAGATATTTGTTGATGACAGTGATGTGGAACACAAGGAACGTTGTTATTGGAAACGGAGTCGGCACGCAGCGAAGGAGTGAGATATTGCAGCAGTAACGAATGACCTAAGCGCGTAGCGCGTTAGATCGACAACAGCTCAAGAGAAGGAACTCACTTGGAATATTGCCCGAGCGAACGTAAGAAGAATAGGCGGAGCGAGCCTGGATGTGAAACAGAATGGCAAGAGGCGAAGGACAAACGAAGGTGTGTACGTTTCGTAGGAAGGAGAATGCAAAATAGTCATGATACTGAAAACTTAAACGAACGAAGAGATGATGATGATCCGGACAGTAAATTGAATACATGGTTGCGAGGGAAAAAAGATTGTAGGTAGTGTGGTGTGATGGTAAAATGAAACAGAGAAAGCCACGGTCGAAGAAACTATCAATGGGGCACTTGAGTTAAAGGATTCACGAAGCGCTGAACGAAAGATCATGCGAGTCAGAGAGAACTATTGAATGAGTAAAATGCAGCATTGGTAGATGAGATCGAAGGATTCAAGCAAAACGCCCAGCTCCGTAGGCTGACTTAAGCAAGCTGGAAAGCACTCCCGAGAACTGACGCCTCATCTTGATGTCGTGGGCTGAGCGAACTACCATTTGCACCTGCACTTCCGAAGGAGATGCGCCGAGCCGCTCGACGAAGGGTACGCGGCCGGGTGGAAGCGGCTGAGGGCGATGTCAGAGAGGCACTAACCAAGGGGGTAGAGTTCACAGGCGGCGAAAGTGGTATCGGTGAGGAAACTGGGATGCGAGAGGGGGACGCAGGCGTCCGCTGCGGACGAGGTAATTCGTGGCCAAACATGGATGGATTACGCGAAGGATTTCGACGGGCGGGTTTTATTGGCTCCACTGGCGATGGCGAAAGTGGTGGAGCATAGGCGCAGATGCTGGGTGTCTTTGGCGATTGACGTTTGGCTTGAGATGCAGATATAGATGAGGTAGAAACAGTGGTTGCAGCGGTCTCTGTGCTGGCAGTCGAGAGTTCGTTGTCTGTTGAGGTATTCGAGGATAAAGACGTCTTAGATCTGATGCCCGTGCTACTGCTGCGACCCGAATCACTGCCTTCTTTCTCCCCTGGAAGTGCCGATGACAAAAGCAATGACGATTGCATTTGCGCCGCAGGAGTGACCCAGGAGGGTTCATGAGTGCGCACCTTCTTCGCGGTTTTGGAGCGTATCCTTTCTTCTTCATCAGACGAGAACGACAACTGGGGCTTATGACCCTTCCTAACTTTCTTTTTGTGAGTACCGGACTGGCTGGGGGTTGCCTTCTCCAAGACTAACATGCGGGGTTCGCTCGGAGGTGTCCGGGGTAACGATTTCATCTCGCCGATCGAAAATTTGGGGACGACTGTCCGTTCAGACGGAGCCGCAGCCAGGAGGGTCGACTTGGACTTCTTTGCTTTGCTGGCGGCCGTCGCAGGTACCGACGGAGCAGCAGACCCCCCATTGTACAATGGCGCCCGCTTGACTTTGACAGTAACTCTGGTATCCACATTTTCCCCAGGATATCCACCGCTGCGCCGAAAATCTGCATTCTTCACAGCATTTTCGACATCAAGATCATGCACCTCATTTGTGCTCGCCAAGGTAAGGGTGGAAGCGCGACGAAGCGAAGATGGGCGGAGTGGGGCCGAAATCGACATGGGAGATCCAAAGGAAGAAGAGGACGTCGAGGTCGTTGAGATGGTTGACTTTCGGACCTCGGAATAGCGATTCGAACTCAGGGTTGACGAACTGGGTGTCGTTGGGGAACGTTTGTTGCGCTCTGAGCGATGGTGTGCATGTGCGGGCCGGAGATAAGGATGATGTAAGACGCGATCGTGACGCTGAAGACGTGTAGAGAGACTATGCGCCCAAGAAGTCATCAGTAAGCGCGGCGGAGATCGAACGAATGATGGTGTACATACCGTGCAATAGACTCACTCCGGTCTGGTTGCTCGGGATCCATAAAGTCCATGCTGGACTGACGATAAAGCGGACGACGTGTGTGAATAGGCGTGTTGGTTCGTGGTTGGAGTACTTCAGATAGATCGGGCGTCCTCGCTCTGTAGCCTTCGCCTTGACAAACTGCCCCCAAGGGTACTTTATCTTCCTTGGGGATAGCCTTGCGCTGTTCCTCTTGAGCTTTACGGCGCGCAAGTTCAAGAAGTTTGATCCGCGTCGCGCGAATGGAGTGCGGCCAGTCGTTTGGGCCCTTGGCAGCCGATATACCACGGGCAATCTTGTCGAGGAGATTGGAGGGTGGTACTGGTCCGTTGAAGGGGGTGATGAGGTGTGATGGGAGGGCGTCGAGAGTCTTGAAAGCGAAATGAGGGGGGATAGATGGCGTTGGGAGAGCGAGACGCACCCTAGACAGCAACCTCACCTGGTCCTCCTTCCATACTGCGTTGGGGTCATCCAAGTCGTAGTTTGAGCTGTTCCACGAGTCTGTGCTGTTCCGGTGTGCAGAGGGCGGGGAGAGCAAGATGTGAGACGCGGCTGGACTGCGACTGGGCGTGCGGGGGTGGGGTGCGGGTATGTTTGGGCGGGGGACGATGAGAGCGAGCGGTGAGAGAGACGCAGGGATCATACGGAAAGGAGCGGATGGCAGCGACGACTTTGCAAATAATAAAATAATAAAAGTCCGAGATGTGACCAGTCGCGACGGTGAAAGGCGTGACGGAGCAAGGAAAGTCTCAACTTTGGTGTGTCGTCGTCGTCGTCGTTCGCGTCAGGATGCCAGGAATTACATAATATCTTTGTTTACTTCTCACTTCCAACTCCGATAATAGAGAATTCAAACTCCGTGATGCCACGTTTCTTGCACGTTTTCCCTCGCTGAAATCACGCACGCATGTGATGTATAAAAAGGGCTGTGACATATGGTACTACTATCGGTGGAGTTAATCCGAGTCACCAGGACTGGCTTTTCTCCCGTCAGCACCCGCGATGCCCGTAAATGTCCAGCACTTACTTGCGTTATGATACACTTGTTACAACTGGGGACTTAGCGTTAAAAGTCCCCTCTAGAACGTTCGCGTCCTAACTCGGGAGGACCTATGGGGCTGTCCATCCGTCAGCGATTGTGCAGCACACACCGACCGACGTACCCGTCTGGCTTCTACAAAAAAGAACGTGGAGGTGGCTACAAAACTGAGCACAAGCAAGAGAAGAAGGTAGCGCATGATGAGTATCGATCGAGAGGTTATATGGTTTGCTTAATGGTTCATTCTAATGGGCCGGCGAGACGGCTTCCCCAATCCCCTCTTCTTATACTGTCCTTTCGAGGTCCGACAGACCTCGTTGACCACAACACGAGACAACCCTAGAACGTGCGGCATCTCAGCAGCTTTCATCTCCGGACCAGCACCTGCGCGATAAGCATGGGAGCAGGGCAAGGGTCGCGGAATGGAAGTTTCTCGCTCTCCCGTGAACACGTTACCTTAATACCGTGTCTTCCTTTCGATCATCACACCGCAAGAGGTGGTGGTGATAATCGACTTTCCGCAGCGACTGGTGGCGTATCTACACGCGTTGGCACCATCCATTCAGTTGATTATGTGGCAGCAAGGAAACCCTGCATAGATCCACGCGGTCGAACGGTTTCTAATACAAAAATCGCGACATCGTGCTGTGTTGTAGAATTCTTCTCAGAAACAACGTGTCAGGTTGAACGACACTTGAGAAATTACGAACCTACGCCCACCCAACTGCGCTACACACGGGCCACATTAAGCTGCTCCCGCAGCTTTTGATTCCTTTCCAGCTTCCGCTTTCGCGAGAATTTCCGCGCGTTTCCATTCAATGAGCATGTTTGTGCGCACTTCATGGTAGTGTACCCAATAGCCTGCATAGCCGAATACACCCATAGCAATAGCATGTCCAGCCAAGTCTGAAGGAGGGCACGTCAGGTATTGAGGTTGGAGCGTTGGGAACGACCTACTGTCCATGAGATTTCTTTTTTGAATCGCGAGCTGTCCAAAGCGAGATGCAAGGCCAAAGGCCGAAAACCCAAGGACGGTAGTAAGGAGGGTCATCAAGGGAGTGTTTGAAGTGTCGGCGTAGTGGGAATCCGAAAACGGAAGTGGGACCAACAAAGTCAAATAAACCCCTTGTCTTGATCCTTGGGTGTTAGACTGCTTTCGTTCTCTGGTACCGAGCGTAGTGATGTCTTCTGGTGCCACGGAACAAGCTGCCCTGCTCGACGCAAATGCTGCGACGCTGACGCCAGAAGAGCAGGCCCAAGTTGCATCCAAGCTACAGACGGCACGTGAAAAGAAAGATGTTGGTGATGCGGCATTCAAGGAGGGTGATCTGAAGAGCGGTGCGTCCCTAGAGAGTGTCTTCAACCCGTTATCCGTCTGAGTCGCCACGAAATGCAGCATTGCGGTCGTATCACGAGGTACAACCGTATGATTAAACGTCGGGATCTCATTGATTCCACAGGCTCTTATGTATCTGCACGGAATCGACAAGTGCGCTGATTAACGTGCTCTTCCAGTCTGACGCCTAATCGTGTGATTCAGAAATGCCCTGAGATCTCTTGGGTTGATTAGCCCCAGCCCACCAACATCTGCCGTCGACCAGGCAGCGAATGCCAAAGATGAGAAAACAGAGGTCCGTGGACATGGTGTTGGACCGTGCGGTTGGTAGACGCTTGTTCAACAGGTCGATCTTATGCTCGAGAAGATTTATGCCAACATGTCGGCGTGTCATCTCAAACAAGAAAACTGGAAACGCGCGATAGATACTGCTGAAAAGGTAAACAATATGCATTCCACGACACCGGAACTAACGATCAGAATGACTAGGCGATAGCAAAGAACCCGGCCAACTCCAAGGCGCTGTTCCGGAAAGGCAAGGCATTAGGTGAACTTGGGTTCTATGAGAAGGCCGAAGTAGTCCTGACAGAGGCCAAGAAGATTGCTCCCAGTGGTATGTATCCCGTTTGTTTGGAATGACCAGTAACCGCAACGATGATCAGAGGCGCCATCAGTGGATGCAGAGCTGGCACGACAGCGGGCCGCGGACCGCGAGAGACAGAAGGCGCACGACCAGAAACTGCGTGGTAAGATGTGTCTTGGTAGTCCTCCAGCAGTGTCTCACGTCTCGTCTGTCAGGATGGTTGTCGAGGGATAAGAAACCAGAGGGCGCATGAGATATCGTAGCACATCGCATGTGAATTAGACGCGTAGCCGATTGAGCCGGGTATTTGAACCGAGGACTCACGAAGTCGACGACACCATGGGCCAAGACACCAGGACGAGGCGCGAGGAGTCGCTGACCGTCACAGACAACCGCACCGGAAAACAATACAAAGTCCCGTGCGTCGGATTCTACTGTTTCTCTCGCCTGCGCTGAGTGTCGCAGGATATCGCACAATGCCATCCCTGCTCCCTTTTTTAAATCCATTCGTGCCCCACCTGGTCCAAACGACCGCCCGGAAGACGAGTCCGAACGCGGCCTGCGCGTTTCCGACCGAGGCTTCCTCAATACCGCCGTCATCGAGAGCGCCATCACTTACATTGACGGCGACAATGGCATCTTGCGCTACAGGTGTGTTGTCATCTACAGTGCTATTCCCTACTTACACCCCTTTCAGAGGCTATCCCATCGATCAGCTTGCCTCCCAGTCCTCGTTTCTCGAGTGCGCATACCTTCTCATCTACGGTTCTCTCCCCACCCGGCCTCAGCTTTCCCACTTTGAGCGCGAGGTGCTCAACCACGGCGTGATGCATGCAGACGCCGCCGGATTCTTCCGTGCCTTTAGGTATGATGCCCATCCAATGGCCATTCTGACCAGTGCCTTCGCGTACGTGGGGTCATACTACAGCGAAGCAAATCCGTCTCTACAAGGCATGTCCGGATGTATTGCACATGAGAGAAAACTTACTTGAATGTCTCTAGGCCAGAACCTCTACACGAACTGTGCAAAGGGGGACCCAGCTGCACTTCAGAACATGGACAAGCAGATTTACAGGCTCATAGGCAAAGCGATAACCCTTGCTGCAATGGCATACCGTGTCCGACAAGGAAGAGAGTTTGTGGTTCCGCCGACTGGAATGAGCTATACAGAGTCGTCCGTGTTTTTTTTTTCCTAGTTACACAACGCAGTAGGCTAACAGCCGTTGGCAGGTTCCTTTTTCAGCTCGACCATCTATCACACAGCGATGCTTTCCCGACCACGCCTATCGCTGGAGGGATTGCGTACAAACCGCATCCTGTTCTCGTCTGTGCTTTGGACATCCTCTTCATTCTCCACGCGGACCATGAAATGAATGCTTCTAGTACTACTGTCCTTCAGACCGGATCATCCCTCCCGGACCCTTACAGTGCAATCGCAGCAGGCTGCGCTTCGTTATAGTAAGTGTCGCCGCATTCTCCAGATACCCAAACCACTCAAATTTATGGTGCAGTGGTCCACTTCACGGAGGCGCAAACGAGGCCGTGATCCGGATGTTGGTATCCATTGGAAGGTACGAGTTTAACACATCTTCGTCACACAGAGCCGATGAATCCATATTAGTCCTGAAAACGTTCCAGAATTTCTCGCCGCCGTAAAACGTCGCGAGAAGGTCCTTAGCGGGTTCGGACACCGTGTTTACAAGACCGTACGTATACTGTCTTCCCCGTTCGAGGAAAGTTCAATGGCTGAGGTCTCTCTGACAGTCTGATCCACGATCGTTCATCATCAGAAAGGTGGCAGATGAAGTATTTGCAGTGTATGTCCTAGGCTTGTTTTATCCGTCGTGTTTCCCCATAAGACGCCCCTCTTGCGCAGCACGGGTGTTGACCCTCTGCTCAAAACTGCAATGGCACTGCACGACGCAGCCCTCAAAGATGATTATTTCGTCTCGCGAAAGCTTGCACCCAATGTTGACTTCTGGAGGTATGTCGAAATGCTTGCGATCGAACGAACGCTGATTCCGTTTGATAAAGTGGGCTGATTTACCGCGCCATGGGTGTGTCTGTACGAGAAAAATAGAGAGCGAGAACTGATGACTATCAGGTTTCCCGATGGATTTCTTTCCCGTCCTGTTCGTCGTACCCCGTGTTGTAGGGTGGGTTGCGCACTGGCGCCAGGTAGTCGCATTTTTGCCAGAGTCAGAAAGTTGCTGATGTTGTACACCAGATGATGCTCTCTCCTGGAGGCGTCAAGATATGGCGTCCGAGACAGATCTATGTGGGTCCGTCCGAGCGATGCTATGTCCCTGTGGAACAGCGCGACGGCGTGGAGGGTGTCGGCAAAGAACCAAGCGTGGTCATGCATTCTGGGTGAGTCTTTTCCGCCCAAAGATGAATGAAACGGGTTAATGATGTCAATAGAATCACCAAGCGACGGAGGCTTGTAGAAGAGGGGAACGTTGTAAAGAGTAGGCTTTAAGCTGGTTTGATCTGCATAATACGAGCTGCTGCATGTGAAGAGCGTGTCCGATTTGATTCATTGTCATTGTCGTGCGGGGTTTGAATCCCCAGCATAAGAATTTGCTGTCCCAGTCTCGACGACAACTCCACTCATGTTCACTACACTCTTTTCCCTCTCTCTCCTTCTCCTCCTCGTTCGTTCCGTGTTGGCTCAGTCCAATACCATCGCCATCTCCACACCCGTGCTCGTCCAGGTCCGTCTTCCTGCCACCTGGGAGTTCTCTCCTGACGTTGCTCGCAGTGCCAACAAGCCCAGATCAATTGGACCGATTCCTGCAGCGGTCCTTATGACCTTCTCGTTGCCTCTGCCAGCGATCCATGTGGTGATGCCATGTAGGTGGTTCTCGGCTTCCTTGAATCTACCGCTCACCGGTCCCAGCGAGGACCTTGGCTATCAGAATGAAACGTCCGTGTCATGGACCGTCAATGTCGCCGCAGGTACCCAAGTCATGCTCTACATTGAGGATTCACAAGGTAACGATGGGTGGAGCGCAACCGTACGTTTTCACCTGGAGACAGTTGAGGGTATCCTTATGATGGACGCGCAGATCACCGTTGGTACTAGCAATGACACTTCCTGCCTGACTAATACCACCTCGCCCATGTCCACGCCTCCTTCCGGGAGGTAAGTCTTGCCCCGTGGCTGCCCATGCGGCCGATGAACTCATTTTTCCCAGCAGCCCTACCGCTTCCCCATCCGCTGGCACCCCCTCATCCCCACAGGGCTCCTCGGTCCCAACTGCAGTCGGTGCCGCCAATGCTGGCCTATCCTCCAATTCTGGAATGCTTTCGACGCGTCCTGTCAACGCCATCGCTCTTTTCGGCACCACTGTGCTCGCTGTCGTCGCGTTCGCTCTTTAAGTGAAAGAAGACAATAGACTTGGATCCCTCCATGGTGGTGATACCCGACCTCTCGGTGTATTACTATCCTGGTGATAATGTCCTATTTTCTCGTTTTTGGGAGCTGGTCTAGATTATCCCTTGGCTTCACCCTTACGGTCTCTTCTGTTTATCCATGATTTATTAGGGCTTTGATCTCTTCAGGCTAGGTCTGGAGTAGCCGGTGTTGTGCGAGTAGGTACAGAGTTTACGGATCGGTTTTACCCCCACTGGTTGGGTTGGTCGCATGAGCTTTCTTATTCTCAGGAATATCTTGGGCTGGTAGTTTTGGTAGCTCATTTTGTAACTCTGTCTGTTGTACGAATGCACGCCTCCATTTATGATTTGTTTCTCAGAATTGGAGAAAGTATGACGCAAATAACGCGCGGGACACAGGTCCATGCCACGAGGTTGGCCAGAGTTCCATTGATCCGAGGCAAAAGACAACCCTCTGTATTCATTGTTCACGCGCCCTATTTACATCCACGTCCAGGTACCGAGAATATTATTCTCGGGCATGTATCGAGGAACAAGGCAGCCAACCAGCGACTTTCTTTGCTCCGCTCTGAAAGCGACAGCAGCTGTTCAACATTGAACCGTGTGAGGTTGCTGTACTTGCCCTGCTGTCCCGCGGACACGCGTATTGCAGGTGTGCAGCGTCCGTTGGGCCTAGATGTTTGCCAAGCACGGTGATGAACCACCGCGATCGAGGTCAGTCTCCGTCGCTGTGCCGTGCTCGCAAAGTGCCTTTGGATACCCTCGGTCATGGCACATTCCGCCAGGGTGGACGCTGGGTGGAGCATGATCAGTAAACTTTATCAACGCTTGATAGCAACGCTAACCGAGTCTTGAGTAAGTCCTTTTGGTTCCACTTTCTACACGTTGGCGATTTAAAGTTATGGGTATCCATCGAAATCATGGCTGGTAGTCTTTCACTGCCCCGTAACCAGTACCCCCCAGTTGCGGTCAACACATAAAATTTCCGGCCGGCCACAGTATCTTTTGGCTCATTCAAGGTCTGACGGTCAACTTTCTCTTTGGTACACGTGCTCACTCTTGGTGGTCCGTCCTTAAAGTTGAAACATATTTACGGAAAACCTGGGACGTGGGCCGCATCACCATGACATACGATTGCCCACTTATTTCATCACGCGACAGGAACCAATGTTGTTGCAAACACAGACCAAGTGAGGCTGTCTGTAAGGAACCGTCATTAAAATGTGCAACACGATCAGGTCAATTTCTCATCAATGTCTACATGACATGTGTGTTCTACATGTTGATACGGTCCACACCGAACACGGCGTTTTGGTCCAGACATTTACGACATGCTTTGTGAAACCGGTCCGTCAGACTCCGTCTTGCAGGCTCGCTGTATGTTTCCCTGTAACTTAATTCAACCTGTAGCATTTTTGTTCTCGAAACGTGTCACAGGCCTAGTGTGTACATGTGAATGTGTCTTTGCCTTGACGCTCTTCAATACAAATACCCCACCGCTGGCGGACCAATACTAGTCGCACCGGCGCCACAGAAGCCTTGCATCTATGTACCGACGCTTCCACATTAAACAAGGCACGGCCCCAAACACTCATCGGCAGGCTCCGCATGACATGACGGCACCGAGCCTATCAACAAAATTGCGAGAGAAAAAAAAAGTTTGGCAACGGGAGGTCGTATGGTATTCTAGATCTGATCAAGGTTCTGGGGCGGGCGTTACGACTGCGGCGGCAAGGGTCAGGCTCAGTCCGGTGACAGTCTCGAGACACATGTCAGCGGTGCCTATGAAAATTGAGCACCGCGGGTTGTCAGACTGCTGGAATTAACGTTGAATAGAGGTTTGGAGCGAGGGGGTTTGAGTTTGCGGCAGGATGATCAGTAGAAGTTGCATTCGCCGAGATAAGATCTCGCAATCGAGACTAGCAAAAACTCTTTGCACGTAGATCGTCCTATACAGCGGATCTTTGAATTCCGAGCCGAGCGTGTAAGATGCAAAGGTCCTTGGCAACGACATCTCAAGATAGTCGTCGTCCACCATGTCCGACACAACTTGGCACACCGTGTGAGCACCCCATGATCAAACGCGCCCGCTGGTCTTTGATGTCCAGATCACATAGGACTGTCCGCATCCCGTTTGCAAGCAACGAGCATGCGGCGATGGCAAAGCAGGTCATTGATGTCGACGTCGAACTGCAAAAGGACGCCGTTAAGCGGACGTTGACCGTGGAAGACAACGAGCTGATCGCGTCAGTTTACGTTTCCTCGCTTTTACTCGGGCTTTTAATCTTGAAGGGCCGTAGGACATTTCAGACACTAACTGTCCGACTGGCGCGCCTATCGGTCAATGGGTTCTTGGAGAACATCGATCTCGTCATTCGGACATTAGGGGAGTTTGGCGAAGAGGCTAGTAAAGGCCCTGGTACGGGGACGTCGGAATCCAAGTAAACGGAACCAGGCGTTCCGATTCAGCATTCGTACATCATAGAGGGCGATCGACAGATAGTTCTATTGTCTAATCACTTCACTCAGGCTTCTGTAGTCTCCACCTTCTTTTTCTTCTTGTTCTCTCTCAGTGGCTTCGTCAACAAGGTCTTGAGCTCCTCGTCTTCTAGCTCTTTCTCAGTCTTGACCAGCTCAGATTTGTACCAACAAGGTGGGTGTGTGATCAATAAAGGACCACTGGGGAGGAGGGCGATCGTATAATGGAACGCGGCCACGAATGTTTTTGCGGGAGTGTAACTGGACCAAGGGTATCAGGATGGAGTGTCGCGCTCAGAAGTGTTGCCACTTACACCACTTCGTATGGTTTCACGAGATTATGAGACACAGCTTCTTGCAAACCAAGACGAGCCCTCTTCTCGTCCTCTAGCACACGGATGTTGATCGGGAAAGCACCAGCCTTTTTCTGCATCTCGGAAAATACGGCACGAGAATTCTTTAGCTTTAGTTGATACGTGATGGCCCCTTCTTTCTGATAAATAGTCGTTCTCGAGTCTTCCACCCGAGCCTTGAGGCGTCGCAATTAATTCTGGGTTACTATTCGCAAGATCGATAAAGCATACCTTTCCATCTTCGCCTGACGAAACGAGAATATCCAGACCATATACCTCATCTTCCGCAAAAGTAATCGTCTCAGTGTCCCGTTTCTGAGATTCATTCGGGTTCAAGATGATGCGCTTCTTCCCATCAATCACGTTCTGCGTCTGTTGGCACGAGAGCATCCCTACCCAACAGCGAGCTCGCCCCCTTTAGTCTGCGATCCCCGATCGATCACACGCACCTTCTACTGGCTTGCAGTCCCAAGCCGCCGCGACTTTTGCGACTGCTTCCGTCACCGTCCAGTTTTTGTTTCCGGTCTTGACCAACCTGAGCGCAGCTTCGGCGGCATGCCATGCTGCTTTGAGTACATCGGCGCGCCTTCCTGTCACTGGACTTTGTTCGCTCGCGCCAACGACGATCGTCTCCGCGCTGATCGCCGCAAACCCGTCGATATGAGCTCCGATATGGAGCTTCACAACGTCATCTTTACCCAACACTGAAGAGGCAAGGGCATCCGAGCTAGATCATAGTGCGATAGATTCAATCAGAGGGCTTAAAGTAGTGTGGGCCAGGAAGACGTACGCAAGAGGAGAAAAATGGGCAACGGCGTTATTGACGGAAATACACGTTGGAAACGCGATGCCTGGATTACCCGCTCGTTAAGAATATGTGAGATGGGAAACAAGGTATTTTGCGTGCCTTTGGGGACCTTGACACCCTTGACGGACTTGTTGTATACGGCGCCGGTGGCCTCTTCGAGGAGTTTATCTCCTTCGATGCAAAGATCGATGATTTTGGCTCCTTCAACGGAGCGAGCAATGAGTTTTTTCATGACATCACTGACGATATCTCCGGCCGCCTAAGAAATCCGATGATGAAGGAGGTGGTCCAAAAACAAGTTGTAAATACCTTGTATTTGGTGAGATCTGCTTCTGATATCAATCGCTGCTTTTCAGCTGGTTTGGGAGCTTGCGCTTCGGCCATGGCTATCTACGTCGAAAAGGCTGGAAGCGATCGTGCAGAGGAACACAAGAGCGATCTCGGGGTGGAGGCTCAAGGCAGTAACCCCAATTTGGCAAACGCCTTGGTCAAGATCAACCTACTACAAGTTCAAGTGTGACAACTAGTATACCTACTACAAGCTACTGTACATCGTTGAAGCGGGGTATTGTGTCGATAGTGTACCATCTAAATGTGCGCTAGTCTCGTCCGGGTTTTCGTGCCAGGTATCAAATCATCAGCAAGTATGGTTGAATCATCCGAGTCTACTCGTCGCCGCCATGTCTCCCTTGAAGCATATGAACCCACGCAGCCTCCTGCAAAGTTCATGCTCTCCTTCATATTCACTTTCGTCGCTATGAGGGAGGGAATTGAACCCCACCCGCCACTCTGGGGGCTTTCCGAACGGCTCATTCCAAGACAATTCAGATTGGATGCTTCCTCGCACAGAGGTACGGTCAGTCATATCACTCAAGGATCATCAGTCTTGAAATTGCGAGCTCTAAGAACGACACTTACTTTACCCAGTTAATCCAGTCGTGCTCAAAGTAGTCACGCAGAGGATTCTCCGTAGAACGGGCTTGCTCAAAATGCTTCTTGAGGTACTTTGCCTGCGCAGATCTCACGAGAAACGGAATCGAGGGATCTTGGCCATAGAGTTTTTCGTAAGCATGCCATATCGATTCTTTACATGCCACGATAGTTCGCACAGTCCGTGCCAAGTGCATCGACGCCCAAGATGATACACCCCGGCGTGAGGATTTCCGATCGGGTAAACCTGGAAATTCATCATCCGCCTCTACCGAAGATAGCGTTCGAAGTTCGAACAGCGCGTCTGGGTCAACAAGACCAGGAAGTCCAGCAGTTGATCGAGTATTCCGTTTACGACACGAGTTTGGTGGGAGTGGCACTTCGAGGGGCGGGTGAGTCTGTATCTCGTGAAACCAGGCACCTAGATGGAACGGCAAGACGGAGAGTAAATTCGGCGAGAGAAAGCTGTTGTTTAACATTTCTCCCCACGCGCGCCTAAGTCGATCGTGATCGCGAGGATCAGGAGGTGGATGGTGCTTAGTATCTGTGCCACGAATTCCGAGCGAAAGCGTCGATGATGAACTGAATAAGAGATCACTCCTTGAGCTAGATCCGTTGACCGAGGGGTCTGATTTCGAAAATGGTGCTTGGAATGACACCGCAGTGTTTGAGCTTCGCGGCGAGCTATTATCCGGGGATCTGCTCATTATACTCGGACATGGGGAGACTTGAGATGGGAACACGAGATCCTCCTCAATAATCTGGGTGCAGGGTGTAAAAGAAGGATTAAAGTAAGAAGGCTTATTTCGCACCTCAAAAACGCCGTTGGGGCTGAGTACACGCGAAATTTCCTAAGAACATTCGGCGATAAATTGAGTTACGAGAAGTAACGACACAACACTTTACTTACCGCGAGTACGTATCCCCACTGTCAACAGTGAAACAACTTATTACCAACGCAAAGGATAGCGATGCGGCTAACTAACCTCGTCTTCAGGAATATGGAGGCCCATACGGACCATCCTTACAAATTCAAACTGACCGTCCAAAAACGGCAGACCATCAAGCCTGATAAGATGACGTGAGGAGAAGAACCCGAGATGGATAAACGTAAACATACAGATTACCATGTACCCATCTCAACCTGCGAGACAAACTCTTCTCTAGTATACTGAGTTTGGGCTGAACGGGTTGTACGTCAAAGCCCACTATCGTACTGCCCTGGAAGCTGGGGGTAAGCAGAGGTACACGAACGGCACGCGACAAGGTCTACCTGCCACAATCTACCGGCTTCGATTGCCCATAGGCCACGACCACAGCCGACGTCGAGGATGGTTGCCGGAGGTCCATCAAAGTTGTGTAGTGTCAGACTTTTACAACAGTTCGTTATGAACAGGTGGTCCCAATGGTCACTCACAAAAGAAGTCAGTTTGTGAAAGGTGATTTCCATCAGTGTTTGAACTCACAAATTAACCAGGTCGTTGGTGTAGGTAAGCGGGGAGACGACTGCGCCCGGTGGACGTCGATGCATCGGCTTTCCGGGCAGCCGTTTGTCGACGTCTTTGATATGAATTGTGGTCACCACGGTCATGGTGGAACCAACAAAAGGGCATCAACAGACTGCGGGGGAAAAGATATGAGCTGATGAAGGGACGTTCAATGGTGAGTGTGACATTACGCACACCAAGGGTCCCGGTAGGCTGGACTCATGAATCATGTTAGACTGGCGCTATATAACGGGGATGGTAACGTGAAAGTACCCCCGTTGGAAATGCCGGGGTAAGCGATCGTCCGAAAGATCTCACCGCGCTAATGCCCGCGCCCGTTATTTAATTATTTAATTATCACAAGTTACTTTCCGGGGTCCGTTTGTACTCTTGCTTTTCGGGGTCTCACGTGGGAGTGGTCGCCCGTTCCAAACGTCGATGTCCCCTGCCAATATGCGCATTGCAACGCGCGCTCTTTCGGCCAGAAATCCGCGTCTCAGATCGCCGCGCTGCTTCAGGACCGCCCACAGCTCAGCCGTCCGCGAGAAAGACCCCCAGCTCGGTGACTATCCTGACATTTGGCAAAACAGCCAGAGCCTTCCTCCGCGAGGTTGGTGGGACGAACAAATGCGGCGTAACTTTGGTGATCCCGTCCGTGCTCCAGCGCATCATGTGGCTTGCAATGGACCCCTTCATAGCTGACCATATGCCTCCCAGGTTCCGGAATGTGAAGAAGTTTTATCTATGTGGGGCCCTGACGTTTCGGTTGTCCCGCCACGGACAGCCTTGTTCCAATTTACCCTAGCCGCATCTCTCTTTGTCGGCTTCGGATTCCTATGCAAATATGCGCTTGTGCCAGAGAGGCCAACCGTACCTCGGGAATACCCTTTTTCTGGTCTCGTCAAGGAGCTCGGCGGACTGGAAGAAAATAAGGTGGGCGCACAGAGTAGCGGCTCCGGTCAACATCTTACCATTACCCAGGCGAGGGAAGAAAGTGAGGATGACCAAGATTAGGCTGTGTGGTACCACACCTCCGGATGTTGGCACTGTCAGATCGGAATGCTCTCACGGTTTCCCCGGAAAATGGGGACCTGAACTCGAGTGTTTAGTTATGCTCGCATCCGACCCAAAGAGGATAGGAATAACTAGCCGCAGTCGTTGGAAAGAGTCTCAAAGATTATACATAAATGGACTATTATTATTCCAACAGTTGATCAGCAGGCGACGAGGAATCTTCGACAACACCGCCGTCGTTTTTCTTTCCAGAATCTAATCGAGGGCGCAATTGGACTGAGAGTGGTTCTGATGGAACTGGACCAAGTTTGAGACTCTCCTCGTCGTCCTCTCCACACGATGTGGCGTTGGTGTCTTTCCGTCTGCTACTAGTGTTCTTCTGCCTGGCCTTCCCTATTAAGCTTTTCTTTTTGTTTAATGCCGTTGTCTTGCGGCGTTTTTTTGGTGACCCTGTTTCGTCCTCGGCCACAAAATCACCATCTTGGGAAGGTACAACAACCCCGTTTTGCCCTTGTATTTTGGCCCGCTCTTTCCGAAAATCGGACACCACCTGTTGCAATCGCTTGCTAGCGTATGCTTGCCGTTTTCGAGGTGCATATGATCCGGCTCCAGAACCGACTTCTAAGAAGCCATTCAGGTTTCCCTGTCTATTTGCCGAGGTGGCCTTGTGGTGCGTAATAAATCCGTAAACGAGACGAAATTCACCATATGGAAAATCTCACCTGATTACGCCTGGTCATCTTCTGAATTATCGGCAGCAGTAAATCGTCAACCTTGGTCTCATTCCAGCCTAATTCTTCATGCAAAAAACTAGGTTGACGAATGATCAGTGTTTGCACTCCTTCCAGCTAAGCCTACACACTGCCGAAGTGCATCGAGGTCAGGCATCCCCCATTTAAAAGGCTCTTCCGACGAGTCGACGGTAGGATGATAATAAGCATCTCTCTTCGGAACGGTCTTCCGAGTTAGAACTGACACAGACAGATTGATGACAGCTTACAACGAGGGGATTAGGCCATTCTGCCGCAAGGTAGAGATCCCTGAACTTCTTTTTCTGCCGTTGGTCAAACGTCAAGCACATTACCGAAGTGAAAATTTCATTGACCCACGAATCGCTTTCTGAACTTGGTATTGTTGTCCTCTTCTCGGTCCCGCCCGCTCTGAACCTTGGTCCACCAATCCTTGAATTTATGAAGGCCGTCTTCTCCTGGAAACTCTTTCATAAGTTCCATAGCCGCGACCGGCCCAACTCCCGGTAACCCCTCCACGTAATCGCTACCCAAAAGGTATGCTAAGCGGACCAGGGTATCCCTGTCCAGGCCAACTTCTCGAGCCAGATCCGAGAGCAAAAAACACTCGACTGTCTTGGATTGGTTGAACATATTCTTGTAGACTCGCATCCCTCCAAAGAGGAACACGTCAGAATCATCGGTGATAATGCCATCCACCAATCCCAAGGCCACAAGCTCAGCACATTGCGCCTCCGCTTCCATTGGAGCAGTGATATACGGGATACCAAACAGGCGTAGCATAACCTGGTACCAATCAGAGTGCGCCAAGACACGCAATACCGGAACGGGAGCATACCATAATCTGGGAGATCATATGCTGAGTGACGCCTTCCGAATCACGAATCGCCGCTTTCTTCTGTCGATTCAGTTCCCTGATCTCTTCATCAATCTCGTGCCTGGCAGTGTCCAAGTCCTTCCCTTTCATCTGAGAGACAAACCGGGCAAACTCTCCCGCCTCTTTATGGGGATCCATCTCCTGCGCAGCGTCCCAGCTCTCTTCTTTGTCTGCTGGACTTTCGATGGTGGGTGCGATCATTGTCAAAGGTTCACCGCTTGGAGAGGGTGAACGGGACCACTCGATCACTGAATGATCACTGTCGTCTTCTAGTGCGCGGATATCTCCACTTGAGGCCGTCGGGGTCGGAGGTGACGCCCTACGTAAGTTAGATGCCACGGGAGCGTCCAATCTCGTATAGTCCCCACGGCTGTCTCCGTTCATGACCGGAAGTGGGGGAAAAACGGTACCCAAGGATGCAGAAGTAGCTGAAACCACGACTATTTCTTCCATGTCGTCATCGCCCTCTGACTCGGTAACGGCGACGAGATGTCCTGGAGGAGTTCTGCCGATTTCAGGAGACGGAGATGACGACTTTGAGAGAGGAGACGTCGGTGAGCTCACGGCAGTGTGATGTTCCGTGTTACACTTGCTTGGGGATAGTGTCGAAGACGGCCGTACAATTTGGAGGGGTAATAATAATGACGGGGTTCCGAACAATGATGATTCAGTAGACTGTTGAGAGTATCGTCCAGGATTCCTGTGCGGGGGACCAGCACCTGCAATAGACAGGGCTGTTTCAAGTCGTGACGGGGAGGCATACAGATCGTTATCGTCATCGTCATATGACCTAAGATGCTCAGAAGGAGCTGTGGCTAGCGGTCGACCATAAGAGCCTTCGGTGAATTGCTGTGGGCGGGGTAGGCTTTGGCTAGACAAGGGCATCACTGAGCGCAGGTTCGCTCGTTCCGATGAGCGTTCCGAGTCTAGCGAAGCCTGTATGGCCATAGCGAGCTCAGGATCTTTCACATCGGATTCACCAAGCCGAGGCAACGTATCCTCGTCACTCAAATCGAACAGCGGTTGTTTGGCCCTTCGTTGAACCTGCCGAGACGTCAAACCATGCTGAGACCGCTTGCTAATTGCAGCCAAGGCCATCGTCTGTTGGTACTCACGGAGGTCTGGATCAAATGGAACACTAGTCGGTCTATCAAACCTTATCAGTACATTTCATAAACAGGATTAGATGTCATACATGCTGACTTCCTCCATTTCCATGTCACTCTCACTGTCACCGTCGTTTCCAAACGCATGGGTCTCTTGGTCAATCTCAATCGGCTTTTCCCGTGTGCCTTCATCTCGGATACCCAAAATCCAGCCGCCATCCGCGCCTTCATTCTTGATGAGGAGATACTCTCTATTGCGTTCACTCGCAATGCGAACAGGAATGGTGATATGCGCCTTGCCGATACTGTCTGTCGTCATGAGAAGTTGCTGCGTGAGCGCATTACGTTGTTTCAAATTTTTGATCTGCTCCCTGGAAAAGTCGAGCGGTGTAGTCGCTTTTTTCAACATGTTTTGTAACCGCTTGTAAGATGTCTGTCTTGACTTGAGGCGAAGATCACCGACGATCTCGTACTGCACTTCGGTCGGCAACTCGCGAAACGCGGGGGATGCGACGTCGAAATCTTCTGGACGCATCTCTTCGATGAACGCGCGCAATTCTTCTTCTGTGGCCAAACGAGGATCTGGTGCATGCGTGCGCGTCGCTTTTGTGACTTGCTCCTCCATGTTGACCTCAGGCAATTTGTACGGATCGTGGTCGTGAAACCAGCTCTTTTTCTTCGAGGATGGCGGCGAAACAGGGGTGTCTTTTCCCTTTGCAGGTGTCTTGGGCGTCGAGTGGGTGAGGTCCTCCAGATAGACAAGGTTCTCGTCAAGAACGACGGGTCCCACAGGCACTTTTTCTTTACCCTTGGACGAGGGTGGCCTACCATACACATGAGTAACGTGTCCAGAGACGAAGAGACAGCGGGCGTACTGGGCATGAAGAAGTGCTTCTCGCCTCATCTGTGCCGCCAGAAGCCTCTCCGCAACCTTGGCATGGCTCGCAGCCGCTCCACTCTTCTTCTTCTTACGCTCGGCCTGATTGAGAAACGGTGTCAGAGAATGCACCAAGTGGACACGAGGGCACACACGATCGTGTTTCGTTTCAGTGCTGGCGCACCGCCGTCAAAGATAAAGACGGGGTGAATACCATAGAACAGGAGCTTACAGATGCGACGAAGGAAGCCCAAGACGTGCGCGTTCACGAGTCCGCGACCCTCCTTGTCACGCATTGTGGCCTGGAATTGGTAGATCCATATGCTCGAGTCGATGGCGAGAGCTTTTCCCTCCATGGTTTCGAGCCTTTAGATGTTGCTTGAGCATGATACATGGGTACGATGTGTGGCACACGTACGGAACTGGACGGCCCACCGGTTCGAGTAGACTCCAGAGCGACTTGACACCCATTCTAGTTGATGGTACAATGGGCGGATGACAAAGTCAGCTTGACTTGTGTTTCCATAAAATGCCACGACTAGACAATGACTGACTAGTAACTACGAGGTACTGACTGACCGAGTATGATACGACAATGCAGAAATTAAAATGAGATGAGCGCCGAACGTCCATGACACCGAAAACATCATACCAAGCGAAAACGAGCAATCGAGGTCATGAGATCTTGAAAGACAAAGTGCCACACCATCTATCACGAAAGCAACCCTCAATGTTTTGGAGAACGTTCTGGCACATCCACGGGGCGTGGTCCAGCCGGGGACCCTTGTCCAGCAGAGCTATTGCGCGACGAGTGATTACCAGGTCGAGATTGGCCGCCGGGAGCGCCAGGTGGCCGCAAGTCATCCATGGCGCCAGAGAATCGCGAGTCAAAGCCGCCTGTCATCTGCATTCCCATACCCCCCATCCCTCCCATCATCCCCATACCCCCCATCGGCATCCCTGGATTCATCATGGGCATTCCCATCATTGACATCCGAGGATCGAAACCCATCCCGCCTCCTGTCATCATGGGGGTCATAGGTGATGGACCGCGCATACCATCACCACCAGTCGAGAACGCCATCATAGCTTGCTGATAGGCTGCCTGTGCCGCTTGCTGTGCTGCAAACATATACGGCTGGCTGCCGTAGCCCGACATCATGTTTGGATACCCCATGAAACCTCCAGTCATCATCGGGTTCATGGGGATCATCGGGTTCATCATCGGGTTTCCCATCATGGGGTTCATACCCATCGGGAATTGGCCGCCAAACATGCCAGACTGAGCCATCTCTAATTGTTGACGCTGGAGCTCATCTAGTTTCCGCTGGCGATCTTCGGCGAGCCTTTTCTCCCGTTCGCGTTCCGTCAAGGCCGCACCAACGCCACCTTCGCGCTTGCGTTCACGTTCGTGCGCTGTAATCGCCCCAAGAAGACCAGTCTGAGGCGGTGGGGGTTTGTTGGGAACATTAATCAAGGAGGCACCATTTTCACGCGCAAGTTCTTCTTGCCGTTTTGCGGACCGGTCTTGTCTATCCTGGATGCCTGCAGAGAGTAAACCGTGCGGCGTGAATGCTTTGGTCAAGCTGTGAGACGCAGGTTCGAGCTGTATGAATGTATCCCTCTGCGGTTGGGATGATGCCTCCGGAGGCGGCTGATACGCTCCAGGTTGGCGGCCATTATCAAGAACTTGGGTCCAAATGCTCTGGCGAGAGGGTGTCTGTTGGAAATCGGAAAGATGGCGAGGTGCAGCAGCATCGTCAGGGGTCCGCGGACGTTGATCACTGGCAAACCGTCTTTGAGGCGGACTGAAGAAATCGTCGTGAGTTCCAAGTGTGCCTGGTAGAGTGAACGGGTAAGCTCATGATTATGAAATGAAAACTGTTACTCACCTTGCGTTTGCGGCCTAGGAACAGGCGGAAGACCACGAGGGTGTCGCAATTGAGCATACGGATTGGCATCAGTGGCGGTTGCGACCTCGGCTGGTGACTGCGTACGACTTTGCGGGCGGAGAGGTCGAACTGGCGCGCCGCCGGCAGAGGCAGGCGTGGGGCTAGGTGCATGAACAGACGGTTGAGAAGGTCGCTTGCTGCCTGTAGTTGAGGGCTCGTCGTCGGAATCAGCATCCTCCTCTTCCTCCTCCTCCTCCTCTTCTTCATCACTCGTTTCATTCCAGCCTGGTACTCTTGCGGCTGACCCACGTCTCCCGTTCGCTCTCCCAGGCCTGTTAACGGCAGCCTGATACGCGGCTTGTTGTGCCTGTAATCTGGCCTTGCGTTGCACAGCCTGCTTGGAGGGCGCGAACGTTGACTTGTACTGTCCGACACTGTCTGAAGCCTCAGAAATCGTCGAATTCTCCCCCTCTGGAGGTGATTGAGGACGTGGAGATGGCAACTCCATAGGGGACTTGCTTGCCCTGGACCGTTCTGGGGGTGCGGGAGCGACAGGCGTGTCAGTATCCAAAAACGACAGGGCGGCGAGCGCGTCCACGTTCACGTCATCCAGTTGAGCCTTCTTCGACGTTGGGACGACTTCGGCTTCAACATGGTCAGACATGGTGTCAGTGTCGCTGTCGGGCACCTTGTGAAGGTGTTGCTGCTCAGGCGAAGAAGCAGATGCGGCGTCCAGATTTAGTACTCGGCTGGAACCGTTACCCGTCAAAGCACGTGCACCAGAAGGCTTACGACCAACAAGCGCAATCCGGGAACCGCTAAGCGAGGGCTCTGAGACTAGGCCACCTCGTGGCGGTTGAGGAGAGGATGCGCCCGAGAGTGGCGAGTTTGACGACCAGTTAGGTTCTGATAGAGAAGTTGAATCAGATTTTTCGGAAATGGTTGTGGGTACACGACGCGGAGGCTCAGAAGATTTTTCGTCTAGCTGTTGCATGTAGAAAAGTGCGTCTGTGAATACGTTCTGGTGATCTGTCGCTAGTGTAGGTTTTGAAGCAGGCATTAAAGACACAGGTGGCGGGGACATGGGTTTATCTGGGACAGGGGGAACGATACTTGAATGGTTTCGCATCAACGACTTTGAGGGTAGAGAAGAAAAGGGTTGAGCAGCTTGCAGAACTTGAATAGACGGCAAGTCCTTTTCCAACAATGAATGAGGGGACGTCAAAATCGAGAAATTGGGCGAGCTGGTAGGAGACCTTGATGATCGTCCCGGTGAGCTGGGAGATCCGGGCGCATTGTAAGAAGGCCCTTGATTCCCAGGAGTAGGCGAACGCACTGACAAACTTGAATTCGTCGAGAACGAGGGTGATTCCGGGGAAGTTAGTGGTGAAAATGGCAACTTGACGCCTGCGATTTCTGTGACAACGAATCCGCCTGAACTCTCCTGTGACTTTGTCCCATTCTCTGTATTCGGTGACAGCTTCGAATCGGGACGGGAACTAGGGCCCTTTCCGAAAGAATCCCCACTGGGCTTGCGTGACGTTGCGCTCGTCGGAGGAGGGCTCGACACAACCGGATGGCCGAGGATCGAATCAGGGTCCTCGCCGTGTATGATAGAAGTAACACCCGCCACAAGGCTGGCGAGTGGTTCGCCTTCTTCCGACTCGGATGCGTGTTGTGGAGAAAGAGACTGGTCAGCTGAAGGGCCCGGTAGTCGAGACAGGTCTGTCGAAGTCTCTCGTGCACTGTTCAGTTCCGTAATAGGTGTCAGTGCACGACCAATGGCTGGGTCGATAGAGCGAGACTGAACCTCAGCCTGTGAGGAAGAACCATCTTCGAGAGAAGGTAACTGTGGAAGTTGCAGAGATTGATCCAGCGCTCGGGTAGCTGGAGGTAATGTCTGCCGTTGCTGGGGTCCCGTACCCAGGGACGCATCGGGTTGTGATTGAGGATCAACCCGAGGCATTCGTTCGCGTAATACGTTCAACAAACGCGAGCGAATAGTCGAAGTATGATCATCCCTTGGATCAATTGGTTCTGCTAGTTCTCTGTCAAGGAAGAGAAGCTTTGACTAGCAGTTAGTCGGAAACTATGAAAGTAGGCAGGCTCTCACATCGCGAGATGGCCCGACGGGATACGCGAACATCATTGACACTAAATCCCGAGGATCCCACGTATAAGATTTGGGTCGTCCATAGAGTTCAAAGGCATCATGAAGCGCTGAGGCCCGAATTAGCTGGTAATTGGACATGATGGGAGGACACGTACAAACAAGCCATTTCAGCATCTCTGATGCCTGTGTATTTCCAGCTTCGAGTTCTGGCATGACAAGCAGCCAACCCTCCCGACTTCTCATTCCACCCGCTGTCTCCTCATCGCCAAGCAAGCCTTCCAGCTTCATCAACGTGCTTCGATTAATCAGCTCTGGCCGCTCAGGATACACTGCGAATGCCTGGGTGACTTTCTTGAGAGTCAGTAATGCTTTCTTCTTGTCCTTTAATTTCGATGATGCATAGAGGGACAAAATGGGGTATGGTGGCAAATCCTCGCTCTGCTCCCGCAAGAAGAGACTGGACATGCGTTTCTTGCGGGCGAGGCTTGAGGAATTAGGGTGTGTGCCATCGCTATGTGGTAGACCATGAGTCTCAGATGGTGATCCGGCAGAGACCACCATCCACATCCGTTTCCAGTCAGTTTGACCGGCTACACGGATGCGCACCCAACCTTCCATACGGCCTCGTTGTAGAGTAGAATGCGTGTCTTTGCCTATGAGAACGATTTTGTTACTCGATCACACTGAACAGAAGCGTAACATACCACCAGGCAGAGTTATTCGTATCAAATGAGCGGTGTATATCTCTTCGAGTCGTGATTTTTCCCAAGCAGAGAGTCGGAGCGCAGTTGCCCATGATATCAAAGCAGGGGTAGATGGACAACTGAATAACAATATATTTGAGCCGGCCGTGTTGAGGGTGAATACGTTGGTAAATTTTTTAGCAGGCTGGTCGTCCGTGGCAGGCACGGTGATGGAGCCAAGAACTTGTACAAACTACGATCGTGGTTAAATCAGCTACGCAGAGACAATAAGGGAGCACGCACGGCATCCGTGATGTTGAAATACGTTGGGGGGACCTCTCTGCCTTGTTTATTTGCCTCTTCCACCTCACGCATATCCCATATGCTGAGGGTTGTCCCACCGAGCTGTGCCCAGACGTCGATCCAGCCTTCGTCCTTGAGTGGGCGTTGGCCATCTGGCTGCCTCTCGAGACGCTTTACGAGAGGGCCAGAAAAGTACACCTTGCGGGCGTGGGCAAGGGTGAGCTGGACGACGGAGCGAATTTCGGGGTGAAGTGGGGTCGAGGATGGCTGTCCACCAGCCAAGGACGCTCTACGTGTGGTAGATGGCTGCTGTTGGTCGAGTTGTTGGTCGGTGTGGGATCTCATTGGGCCGAGTGATTTTGATTGGCCCATCTGGGGCGCAGGGCCACCAAAGTCAGCTGGTGGAGAGCTGGCCGGGGTTCTGGGGGGTCTGTCGTGGGGAACAGAAGGGGATGTAGAAGTAGGAGAGGTATCTTGGTGGTGTTCTTGATGTGGCTTGCTGCGAAAGGAAAAAAAGGAGGAAGTACGCGCATGAACGTTAGATGAAGGTGGCATGGGCCGTGACTGGGTGGTGGGCTGGGCGTTGTCGTCGCTTGGGATATCCTGGGCCTGCGGGGGCGCGGAAGTGCCGTTGGTCTGTCGTGCTGGAAAGTCGTGTACGTCTACGTTTCTGCCGGGGCTAGCCTGTCTAAGTTGCTGAAGTTCCGCTGGGGAAATAAAACCGCGATTGCGGCTGTCCCACTGCGGGCTGGATGAAGTCGAGAGCGTGGAGGACATTGGTCCAGAGTCGAGTCGGCGGCTTCAACTTTGATCGTCGTACTGGCCAACCCCGACGGTGGCGGCGTTCTCACTACCACACTCATATCCGACCCTTGCGCGCTCATAACTTGACTCAAGTACGGCTATCAACATCCTTTTGTCGATCACAGGCAGTGTTGTTGATCGGTCCAATAAATTCATTACGCAGATGGGAATATCTCAGCTACGCACTGGCGCATGTTCATAGCCATCGAACCCAAGCGACTTTTGTACCACGTCATCTGCTGCGTCGGGTTCGAGGTGTCCCTGAGCATTTCGACGTGCTCTGAAGGCCGTGTAAGCAAGGTCAACAGGCATGAGACGACGCGGACAGCTACCTGAAAAACGTATAGCTTAGCACGACGTCGTCTATATTCCGACATGACGGGTCGTCTAGCATGTCCTTATCTATGAAAAAGAGGAGGGGCATGTCGACTTCTTCGTCCGCGAGAAGCTTTTGCTCCTCAAAGCAGAAGCACTCTACTTTAGAAAAGTACGGTGCGACCTAACATGCTCACATCAGCGTCTAGCAACAAAAAAGTGGGTGAGACACACCCGGTCAGGAGTCACGTTGTAGGTTGCAATTCCGATGACATCCTTTTTACTCTCGTTCTTGGCTTTGTAGAAAGCCAAGCTCGATTCACCCGGCAGGACATCGACGTACTTTTGCTGGGGGAAGAATCTCCAGGGCAATGTTTCCGAACGGTCTGCATTGAAGTGCACGCGAACACGCCGGACACCTTCGACGGGTACGAGACGAGAGGGATCAAAACGATCGGATGACGTAGAAATGACTGACGGTGTACCAGCAAACCCAGTGGCCGCACAGAACATGCGGTAAAGCGGAACGGCTGCATAAGTTACACCGACTCCCAAGATGATCTACAGACGTATGAATCGTAAGGATGGTCCGACATTCAGCTGTGCGTACCGCGGCGGTACTGTACATGAGCAGGTTCCGGTTCCGGGCTGCATGGAGGCGCTGGCGGGCCTGGTGGTGGCGAACAAAGCGAGGGTCTGGGTGAGTTGAGAACGCACGCACTCGACAGCGAGTCGTCGACAGGAACATGTCGAGGTATGTAGCACGTGATCTACTACACTCTTGTCGACCATGTTAGACTCAAAGGCTACTTCAAGCAAACCAGCAGACGTGGAGTTGGAGCAGCTGCTGTCGAAGGAGGCGTCGGCGTTTCAGCGCGAGGTCGAAGTAGAAAGGATACTCAAGGCGTTCAAGCTAAAGTGAGCCGTAGTTTATTCGGTCGGCGTTGTGTCTGACATGGCTAGCCCATACGATATCCTTAGCCTCGACGGAACTGCAAAGCCAGAAGATATAAAGCGCAAATATCGGCAGTTATCTCTCTGTGAGCACACTCTCCCTTCTTTGACTTGTGTGATCGTATCAAGAATACGCTGACGGAATATGATTGCTCATCTTCAACGCTTACCACCGTGCCCGCTGTTACACAAATCTGTACGTTGTTCTATGCAAAGTCATCCATCCTGACAAGACCCCCCACCCGTGCGCTCCAGATGCATTCGACATACTGAAAAAGGTACGCCACTTATCGTGCATTCATTCGTCGATTGCGGCGCTTAACCTCCCCGTTTTCAGGCCGAGGCTGAGCTATCCGACACCAACAAACGGACAGAATTGGATGCGACAATCGCATCAGCTCGCTCTACCCTCCTCCGCGCCCTCTCCCTACCCACAAACCTCACCGACGATGATCCACGCCTAAGGAATTTAGCAGACGATCCAAAGATGCAGGCTCAAGGTCTGACGACGCCGTGGAAGATCATGCTCAAGGAAAAAATCAAAGAGGTGCTAATTGAAGAGGAACTTCGGAGAAGAAAGTGGGCCGTGGTATTTGTACACGATTAAGTGCTTACTTTATTCAGAGCGATAAAGATGAATCTTGCCAACGAAGGCTTGGAGGCCCGCAAAAAGGAAGAGGAAGTCGCTACCAAGAAACGCAAGGCCGAGGAAGACAAGGCATGGGAAGGTGCGTTTCTCTCAGCGTTCTACCCTCTCGAGCTTATTTTTTGTGGTCTCGTGGTTAGAGTCGAGAGAGTCTCGCGTGGACAGCTGGCGTTCATTTAGCAATACTTCCAAGAAGAAGAAAAAGGCCAAGGTGGCAATTCTTGGATGAGGTGTCTTTGGCTGTTCGAGTAAACGGTTCGGTCTTAATGCAGATCATGGGTAGAACTGAGTGTTACTCCCTAGTAATGTACGCATGAAATTGATGTCCTACCTTGACGTTCGTATCGCAAGGAATCGTTCAACACAAAACGTTGTTAGCGTTGATTGAAAGTGTTTATTTTTTCCATTCATCCTCGTTTCGATGAGTGGGGCCAGATGTTTCGTATACTCACCATTTGGTCTCGTTGAGATCTTTGTCCGCAATGACAATTTCCGATCCATTTTCTAGCTCAAGACCGCACTGAGTTGGCGTAATGCTCCTGCTACACCCTCCTGCATGCTCCGAGCTTGGGTGTGACAGGTGGGATCGATCCACGCGCACATTCTTCGAGTCATATGTTTCTTCGAAACCTATTACGATTCAAAAGTGCCTCGGAACAAAAAAATGTGGAAACTTCTAGTCAGAGATATCAATCACATCCGAATCTGGCGTATTATCCTGATCCATCGCCTTTCTTTTGGGCACACGTCTCCGGGCAAGACTGAGGGGTCTGGCGGTACTATGACTTCCCGGCCTTTCATCTTCAGACGACGAGATGACAATCAACGACGGATCGCGAGGAAGGCGACGACCCGACGACCGCGTCGACCGTGGAGCAGGCGTTTCCATCGTACCACTCAACGACGAGGTACTGGTGGCCCTTTTCGTGCTTCCTTGCGTCATCGTGCTGCGTTCAGCTCCGGAAGGAGACGCGAGACATATTGCTAAAGGTTTCGTACCCGAAGCCGAGCCAGGCGGTACCTTCTTGACTACTTCATTCGTCGTGATAGCGTCTTTCCTCTTGCCCTTGCCTTTGTTGCTGGCTCCCGTGTTTAGAGCGTTTTGTTCAATCTTCCCTACCTGTTCCAAGAACGACTCGTCCACGTCCATATCAAACGAAATGTCGTCGAAAGGGTCGGGAGACGAGGGCCGTTTTCCAGGCGCAATAACTTTAGTCTGAGCCAAGGAAGGTTGTCCTGCGGGAGTGGCGCCGGGTTTCTTAGCAAGGAGATTGGACGGCTCGGCTGAGTCGAGATCCCAAGTGATATCGAAATCGAGATCTATCTTGCGTGAGGAGCCAGGGCGAGGGGAAAGACCGATGTTGGGAATGGGTTTGGATTCAGTGGAACGGGCAGTGAAATAAGAAGATGTCTTGATTGAAGAAGGGGTAGACGGGCCGTTGAGAGACGAAGGCACAGTTCTGGCGTCAAGATGCAAGGTTGGCTTGGCATCTGAGCTGAAGTTGTGTTTCTCTTTCGATTCCGAAGCAGTTGGACCCTGTTGATTCTCTTGAACGTCGACCACCTCGTCCACTTGCATGAACATCTCACGCAAGACATCGGGGTCTACTTCGTCATCCGCATACATATCCTCATAGTCGGTGGGCGGTGACTGTGGTCGCACTGCGGGCGGAGGTTGACGCTGCAATGGAGGTTGGTCTGGTGGGTTTCCCTGCGGCTGATCTACATGGGGTACCTCGAGCGGTGGACCTGGACGTCTGTGAACAAACGGGCACGGAGGTAAGGTATGGTGACGGTTATACTAAAAGGAATCCCATACCCTAATCGTTTCCTAAGAGAACACAGAAAGACTTGTTCGTTATTAACGTCGTGGTCTTCTGTCCTGTAACCCTTGAGCACTACGTTGGCAGGCTCGAGAAATGCGATGCCGTTCCGTATGGGCGTAGACTTTAGCAACATCTACGAAAGGTGACGTGAATGGGCATGGTTAGAATCGGGAAAAACACACTTTATAACCAAGAGGTGTGGTGCCCAGCTCCAGCTGTGGGAGGGACCTGAACTCGATGGCCCTAAAGGTGGTTAACCCATCGAAGAGCTCGAATCTGAGCATACCGCGTGGGAACCTGGGAATAGGCCCCTCGTCTTCGTCCCGATCCTGTTCTGCATTCTCGTCATGTGCTAAGCCCAGGTCTGCTCGATCGACGCGTGTCTGATGAGTGTTCAGAAGGCTAAATGCAGAATGTGCGATGTCTGTGATGCTCTTGATTTCGACGAGCAGTGGTATTGGGCCACTTGTCTTTTTCTGACGAGGCACGCGACGGGCAGGTCGGCGGGCATTGAGTGGTTGGACGGGAGTGGAAGTGACCAGAAGGGGATCAATACCTGATCCAGCCACAGTCGAATCCGCGAGGTTAGACTGGAGGAGCTGAGCCTCGACGTGTTGGATGAACTGGCCAAAGTCACTGTCTGGATCGAGGTCAAACTCGGACGAGACCCAGTCTGAACAGTCTGCGAGCCATTCCTGTTGTCTTCGTTGGCTGGCACGATGAACAAATCAACATCAACTTACTTGGTCTATCACTGGTTTCTGGTAGTTGTGCGCGATCCACGCTCGGACGCGCTGAGGGGCGGGCATGAGGCGCGACCGGTCACGTGTTGTCTGACTGTATTCCTCGGACCGTGATGTCGCAGCGCCTTCCCCGTCTGCCCGTGCCAGACATCGCAAGGACACTCGACGGCTACCTCCGCTCCGTGCAACCGCTCCTGCTCGCTGACGAGCACAGCGGCGGACCGTCCTTCGCCATTGCCTACGCACGGCAGCAGGCTCTCGTCAAGTCCTTTCTCGATGGTCCCGCGGTGCGCGCGCAGGCGCGTCTTCACGCGCTCGACAAGGTCTCCCCGCACAACTGGCTCGATGACAACTTTTGGACGAAAAAGACTTATCTTGAGTGGAGAGCGCCCCTCCCAATCAACTCCAACTGGTGGCTTACCTTTGTGAACGATCCGAATGTTCCGCCGGAAGTAGTCACGAACGAGGCTGCAGGAATCACTCCCTGGCAAGTCAGGAGAGCAGCCTGTCTTGTGCATGGCATCCTTGACTTCAAACACCGCATGCACTCGTACGTATCTCGACCGTCCGCGCACACCCTTCTTACTCGCGGAAGTAGCCAGAACCTCAATCCCGACACCACTCGGATAGGTACTATCATACCTTCCGTTCTTACCCGTGCTGATGTACACAACCAGGCCTGTGGCTGAGACATGCCACATCTCGGATATTTAACCTTTGCCGTGTCCCTCACCATTCGTCTGACACGCTTACTGCACCTGCGGCTCCATCTTCACCATGGACGTCCACGGTCACTATCCTAGCACATGACTATTATTATGCACTTCGTGTAGTAGACCCCATCACTGGGGTACCCCTGAGCGTTGACGAGATTGAGCGGGGTATGAGGGCAATTGTAACCGATGTCCATCGTCGCCAGCGCAATGGTGAACTGCCTACCCAAATCGGCGCCCTCACAGCAGATAATAGAGATCAATGGGCCCAGGAAGGAATCTACACTCTTGAATTCTGGTTATGTTCTGATCTTACCCAACAGAACTATGCAACGCTACTCTCCATTTCTTCGCAAAACAAGCATTCACTCGGTGCCATTCACCAGTCTCTCTTTGCGGTTTCTCTGGACCATTGGCCTGCTCCTTCTGTACCCGCAAACCAGCGTGATGAAAACCCTCCTCTTACTTTTAGCATCAATCAACAACTTCCCAACTTGCTTCCCGTCTTCCAGTCACCTCGGCATTCATTAACAGTACCTTCTGATCTCTTGTCCCATCAATATGCTATTCGTTCCTCTCCTTCAGCGCTTAATCGCTTCTTTGACAAACCGCTGTCTCTCATTGTCGAGCCCAGTACTCGAGCGGGCGCATTGGGCGAACATTCCCCTGTAGACGCATTAGTCCCCAGTATGCTTTGTGAATGGGCGGTCGCTGGCGCCAACGGGGTGAGCATCTGTGGAGGTCTGGCTCATATGCCATTCGACCACATACACCAAGAAGACAAATTGGAGGGATTAGATGTTGGCTCAGGCTCGCGTTGGACACAGCTCAATTTTGTCTCTTCTCCGTCGATACAGATTGCGATTGAGAGTGCGAAGCAGAATGCACAAGCCCTTGCCGCAAATTCAGATCACCTAGTATCTTATTTTGTAGAGTGGGGAGGCGAGGAGATGAAGCGAGTGTGTAAGTTGTATGGTCTTCGAGTGCATACTCATCAGTGTTCATCATCTTACTGACAGCGTCGCATTCGGCCGATACTTTTGTCCAGCTTGCGCTCCAGCTGGCATATTTCCGAATCCATCGACGCCCAACACCGGTGTACGAAACGGCGCTTACTCGAACTTTCGAGCACGGACGTACGGAGACAATACGTTCATTTACGGCGGAGAGCTATGCATTTCTCCGGGCATCCGCGGGATGGCAAGGCAAAAATGTGGATCAGACTCGGAGCGAAGTGAGTACAGTCATCAGTGATGAAAGACATTATACGAAGCTTGCACGTGTACTACAGCCCCCGTCTCGTCTTTACCCTCTCCTTGAGTCCGCTCTCAAAGTCCATTCTTCGCTTACTCGGTCAGCGATGATGGGCCGCGGGATTGATCGACATCTTCTTGGTTTGCGATGTATCCTTAGCGATGCATGGGCATGGCTTGATAACATTCCTGATACCTCTTCCCAAGATACCGTTACACGCGCAGAGGAGACGACCCAAACTGTCTCAGGTCGGGAATCGAGTGCCTCTCTATTCGAGGACCCCATTTTCCAGAGAAGCCAAGAGTGGCGTCTGTCGACGAGTGGTTTAAGTACAGGCTGGTGGTTCAGGGGAACTGGGTGAGTAAATGCTCAACCTATCTTCTTACCATGATGAACATTCCTTTTCGCATCACGTCTCGAATATTGCATCCATCTTACCACTTTATTGACAATATTTTTTTCCTCAAAGGTTTGGATCGCCATACGAAGATGGATACGGAATAAGCTGTGAGCCTTCTTCCCACCTCCTTGTGACCCACTTATCCACCATGAATCTTGGGGCTAATTTACTTGTTTGGAACGTATCTGCGATGCTCTGATTTTATATCGTAGATCTCATTGGCCCGCACGCTGTTAAATTTTGCGTCGAATCCAAGCACTCCTGTCCAACGACGTCCACGCGTGTCTTTATCGAGCACGTCGCAGACGCCCTCCGAGACATGAGAGAGATTTGTCTCTCGGCAAAAATGGGTGGGGAAGAAGGTAAATTTCCATCTACAGGTATCAAAGTTGCTGACACTGGTGCAGACGGGCTGAGGGTGCCCCTGGGGGACACTGTCCTTGCGAGACCACGCCTCTGAGAACGTAGCATCAAATACAGATAAACGACCCTCACAGACGTCTCGGTAGAATATGCACTGGTGCTAGATGCGCTATACGCAATTTAGACGAGTAACCAATAGAATCACCGTTCATCCGCTAGACACATCATAAAATCCATCCACTAGGTGTTGGAAATGGCACCGAGTTTCAATATTTTCATTTGACCTCGGCGTAACGATTCGTGGTACCGAGTAAACACCTTCACGGTAGAGCGGATTCGGGCGCGTCACTTTTTCGCCGTCCGCATTGTCTGCTTCCAGATGACTCGCACAAAGCTGGCCAACTGGGCGAGCAGATAAAGTGACTTTGGGGCGATGAGGAATGCAGATATTAATTCGGACAAGTGTAGCGTACTGCAGGAGCCTCGTGCCAATCAAGCGCGAGAAGGATAGTGGCGAACGACAAACCCGTTGTTACCCAACTCGCGAACAAGGCCCTAAGTACAGCCCAGAGGCGCATTCGTCGGCGATTGCCATTCCGCTGTCAGGTGGGGACCGCCATGCTACTTCGGGAGAAGACTCGCAGGTAAACAGTTTAACTGAATTTATTTATATTTATAAATCTAGAGCGTACTTATCAGAGCCACCCACAGCGGTGCGGCCAAGATCAATACCTGCGCGCCCACAGCCCGGCATAGGCTATGCGTTACCGGACCCGAGATGAAAACCAACTTTACAGTGCCGAAATAATCCTCGTCCAGTTGATCGGGCGGCGAACGTGATCAGATACGCAACTCAGTCAGCGCACGCAGTCTTGGCAACAAAGAGTTCACTTTCCCCCAGTTTGCTTGGATAAATAGTTAGCTTGGAACTGGGCGCGAGTACCATGCTTACTGAATGAATTTCCAAGGAAAGACCTTACATGAAACATTGGTAACATCAAACTATTAAAGTAAAGAGAACAACGATCGTACAAATAACTCCATATGTGGAGCTATGCCTTTGTGGATATCTTTCTCGATAGACTCTTCAAGCGCTCTGCGTTGAGTTTTCTCCGCGCGATATCATTTTCTACCGTCTGACTGTTTCTCGTGATGCCAGCATTGGCCCTGGGTGCGACGGTGTAATTGCCGAGGTCTCTCTGTGGAATCATAACAGCATTTTTTCTGATGCGATTCTTCTCGCCCTCCTTGGCGCGTGCGAGGATGGCAGTGAGACGCTCATTGGCAGGTTCGTTGGTATCCTCCTGTGCCGTGGGAACAACACGGTCGCGATAAGAGGCACTGCGAGAGATGATGGGCCGAGACCATGCGATAACAAGGTCGTTGGCAATGCGCTGTATGTCAGGTTGAACACGTTTGCACTTGGTGTAGAATAAGATGATGCGACCAAGCCCGGATTCTTTGAGAACGGGACTATCAATAAACTCCATTTTCTTCAGGATCGGGAAGAAGTCACGCTGAATATTCAGCGCAGGCAAAGAGCGGTCTGGAAGAGGCTCGAGCCATCTGCGAACACCCTCGAGAAGGTTATTGTCAATAATTGATTGTGAAAGAGATTGCCTGTAGTAATTGTTATCAGTGTACAACTAGGGTAAGGATAAAATGGGCGTACTTGCGGAGAACGTCCATGACTTGGGGAAGGAGTCTAAGTTTGTTTGTTGCAGGCATCTTGTCGCGGTTGGCTTGTTCGTCATCGACAGCGGCACCTAGCATGGCTTCGCGAAGACGAGAAACCTCTTCGTCTGCAAAGCGGTCGAGAACATCGTCGTCATCCTTTTTGCGTTTCTTTTGCCGAGAGCTCTTTGTGGGTTTGAGGATGGCATCAAACCGCATCTCGCGCCGCATCTTATTGGCTTGAAAAGCGGTTTATACCTGAGGAAACAAGATGCAGGCAAACCTACCTTTTTCCGGAGGGAGATCAGCAAGGTCTTCTTCTGTGATCTGCTTGCGTTTGCGCTTTTTCTGTGTCTGGTGGGCATCATCGGAGCGACGCTTGACTCGTCGCTTTTGTTTCACTGGGCGTTCCTGTTCGTATGCGTCACTCGACTCTGCGGACGAGGGAGAAACGTCATGCTCGACGGGCTGAGGCCTCTGACGCTGGCGCTGCTGGGGGACATCTGTGGAGAGATGAGGGGGCGAATGGGGCAGTGCGGATCTGTGCGTGCCTTCTTCCTCCGAGGAGAGTTCAGACCCATCACCGAAAATGTCGCGCTCGAGCGTGTGAGGCTAACGAGGGATGAGCGTTGCGATGGCTGACCGAATTGCTACTAACCGGTGCCATGACTGTGCGGGACAAGGTGTTAACAAACAAGTATAAACAGTGAATATCTAATGATCGCAGTCGCCAGTTATTTATAATGATATATTTGTTGAGTAATAATATTAATTTCGCTCTCATGGAGGACTGTCCAACTCCCTCCCTCACAAGTTCGGATGCGTCCTCGTCGACATCGTTCTCTGACTATCTCTCCTTTGACGAGAGACCCCTCCCTCCTCTACCAAAAGGCTCTTCAAAATACCTCGATTTCACTCCGAAACCAAAGCCGCTCGTTCCACCCAAACCCTCCGCCCCCTTGGTCAAGTCCAAGGCCTGGCGGAAAATGCATAGAAATACGGTGTTGGCTTTGCGCCAGTCCCGCGTCCTCGCCAGACTTATTCGCTTCACCACTTGGGAGGACCTCTACGCCTTCTTCACAACTTGTTCCGGCATCCGGCATCTTTGGGACTTGCAGGACATAAGAGACCTTATTCTCTCCCGATATCTTCCAGGTTATCGGGCATCCCTCCGGTATAGGGATCTATCCTCTATCCAGGCCGTGGATATCACTCTCCACGACCTCCATCTCTTACGTTCGTCCTTCCGCTCTCCTCCACGTTCATGTTGACCTCCCTTCGCTCTGAAATATCCAGTATATTCACAACGTGTTCCGCTCCACCAGTATCCTATGCACGCACTCGCGTGCTTCTCGAGATCCGTTGCTCATCCCGCAGCCAACGACAGTGCAACACAAACAATGACCACTCGATTAGCTACCCTTGCTAGTGCACATTCCCGCTTCGTTCTTTTCCTACAGTCCATCGTTCACAGTTCGCTTCTCCCGTTGCCCATCGATTCTGATCCTCCTCGGCAACCTTCTCATTTTCCCTCTCCATCGGCACCCGGTTCTCCGCCTCGTGTCCTACGCGAGCTCACGTTCCCAGCTCCGCTGTCTTACCAATCTGATCTATCTGACGCTCAACCTTCCGATGCTAGCACCCACAGCTCCTCGGCTTGCAGTGCTCCCCGTTCGCGCGCCAACGCCTCTAGCCCGTTATCGCGGGCCGACGCTACCGTTACTCCGATCAAGGCACGTAAGAAGAAACTTTCTCTCTTTGGCAATGGTTCCCAACCACCTCCGCCAATGGAACCACGTTCGCTCAAGTATTACGATGCTGCTTGGAGACGCTCCTCAGCGATGCGAACCAACCCCAACTTGGCCCCCCCTCCATTCTCCGAATCTCGACCCACATCGCGCTCCGAAGAAAACTTCTCCCGTCCGTTCGCAAAGTCCCACAACCGCAGTGCCTCCGCCGATATTTCCTGCGCATCCTCAGTCAACAGCAGCTCGTCAGCCCCCTCTATGCGAAAACCCCCATCAGACATACGTTTTCCTGGTTCTCCCCACGATCTCTCCTTTGCGACTTCGAGAACGCGCGCCCCTGTCCTTCGCGTCTTCGTTCCGTGCAATGTTCTCTCTCCGGATGCTATCGCAGCTTGTGAAGCACAACTCAAGGCTGGTGAACTCTGGGAGTATCTCTCGACCGGAGACGTTGTTTGCAATTTTGGTTATGTCCCCTCTACTCCAGAAAGTACACAATCTCAACTCGATCTCTCCCATGAAGCACGCTCCACCTCTCGAAATACCTGGCTACTTTTTGATGGCACCTCCCTAGTTCCTTTTACTCCCCCAACCCCGCCGTCACTTCCCGACTCCCTCAGCCTCCCCACGCCTTTTTACTATACTCATCTTATACCCTCCAATGTGAACCCTACCTTTACATTTGCACCGCCAGGTGGCGGCGCTATTCCTGAAACATCGATTATTAACACTACAACACGCGTGCCTAGCCCCCACTCACCTGGCGGCTGGGCAATGGCGAAAAAATACATGTGGATAGCACGCGCCCGTGTCGGCATGGGCTTCATGGATGTCGACGACGGACTGGGGGAAGGCTGGCGGGGTGAATGGGTTCTCGAGGCAGATGGGACCCAGGAAGGTAGAGAAACCCTTGTTAACTGTATTTCTGGACTTTCGGGTGAGATATTTGTTTGGGAGCTTGTACGTGACAAGAGTGGTGGAGGGCGTATCTGGTTACGGTAAGTGGCCATCCTGTCAAGGTGTTTCATGTCCGTTCACGTATCTGCTATGACAGACTTGTCAGACCTGTAGTGCCACCAAAGGACAATTCTGTAAATGTTTGCTTGATCCGTTGATTTATCATAAGACGCTGCCAATTAGATGAAACGTTTTGCACGCAATGTTTTACAAGTTTACTCTCCATGGACATCGCACCTGTACGTATTGTAACGATTTAGTCCAGTGCATCTTTTACCTATTTTCTTTCGTGTTATTCTTAATGTTGTTGCGGACACATTTACCCTTCAATCCAAGGACGATGTTTTCTGGTCTCTCAGGCGAACAAATTCATTTCTCATAATGCACTACGCGTCCTCGCGATTCACATCAACTCAACTCAACGATACTGGTATTTAAGAAGTGTGCCAGATCAAATCCTCCTAGAGGAGCCGTCACCACACCTGCCTTCTGGAGGATGCTATAGAGAAGCGGGAATGATATGAGCGTCGCCAGATCCTCGGTGCACTTGGTACTCACGTCAGAGTGTCAGTAATGACGTTGGCCGGAATCTCTGTGCAGTCATCTGGATACGCTACAGCCTCCAACCACGCCTACACCAAGATAAGATTCAAGACTCCGACCGATGGTGCAAGAGAACAAAACCTACCTTGACGTCCTCCTCGGGATACCCAAACGTCTGACGGATGAATGCCACGCTCGGGCCAGCGCGGTGCTCAGGGGAGGTAAACGTGCGTACATAGCCCGAGAGTCCCTCCAGGAACTGACGCACCACGGGCGTCGCCACCCGTGTGGGATGTGCTGCGATCAGCCAAGATGGCCACGGGGTTAAAACTTGGCCAATCTATGTATATCCGTCAATGCCATCAGCCGTTAGTGCCTGCAGCAAGGGCCTTTTCCCCGCGCAGACTTTGGGGACGCACAAAGCGACACTCGCCCGCGTCGGCAAACGGCTTGGTGGTAAACCATTCCCACATAAATGCGCTCGTTGAGCCGTCGTTGACAGAATCGATCAGGCCCCGAATGTCGCGGTTCACTGGGTGGACATGAGGTGGACGCACAGGAACGACATGGTACGTACCTTGAAATTGGAGGTCCTCGGTGTGCCAGCCCTGCTGCAGCGCCATCACGTATGCCATCGTTTGGCTACCGCTGCGCACGACGATAAGCACAGGGCAGTCCTTCTGACGAGGTACGTCAGGGGCCTACCTGCCATTCCGAGAGATCCCGAGCGTTGTTCCCTGGAGATCAGAGATCTGCTTGTAGGGGCTAGAAGAGTCTTTGGTGCCTGTGATTACAGCCCTGTGATGTAGGGCGTTGGATTCCGATCCACTTTCACTTGTTCGGGACGCGAGGGATAAAATGAACGTGCCATCTCAATGGGGAGGTAACGTAGCTCCCAACCAGCTTATATGCATTCGAGCCCATTGCAATGCCAGCTATCAGTGGATCCGTGAGGGCGCTTTCAAATTCGGTACGGCAGATCCAGTCAAACCACAGAAGGCACCTGGAAGCAAAACGAAGACATACATGGCAATATCAATCTCGTCGTTTTCAAGACGAGCGATTAGCTGGCCAGTCCCACCTGAAAAATTCGTCAATAGCTGAAACGTCATATAATCTGTTCATACTAGGACACTCTAGCAACGTGAACGTCTTGCCTTGATTGGCGGTCGCAAACTGGAGCAAAGGGGAGCAAAAGTGCTCGCGGACTACGACTTCATCAGTATCATCCTGACAATATCTCACGCACGGAAAGAGTCACCATATCCTACCCTTAGAGGCATGATGTACTGATGGTGCGAGGGAACCGAAGATCGATGATACTGCTAAATCCGGCTTGCCAACTTGATATACCCCACAACGCAAGTTAATGTGCTCCTAGAAATCACAGCAAAAGCTACATTCATGTAACATACGAGGCTCGTAAAAGAAGCAATCATTGTATTAGAATCATCCATGCCAGCACAAAGTAGAAAAGCCTGGTGAAGGTCAGATAGTGCGCCGGGACAGGGAAGATATTTACACACAGAAGTGGGTACACAGCAAGAAGTATACGCTGTTGCTCTATCTTCGTGCCATCCAAGAAATTTATAGAGGCTATTTTGTCTTGTCAATAGTGGCCGACAGAACGGAAAGGTGAAATTACCCCAGATACACCAAGCCCAAGCGGCGAGTGCAATTGGTGCACGTACCCAGATGATGCGGACGAAACAGGATATAAGTGCTGCAATGTCTAAAGGCGCTATGCAATACCCTAGAACGCATAAACCCTGGAAGAATGAGCTTCAAAAAAATCAGGCGCTGACACACTCAGACTGTGCTTTACGTACACTCTGCCTCCGAGCAACTAGGGAAGGGCAAATCTGTAACAGGCAATATTGAAAGCATTCGCGCACTCACCTTGGCCTGAATAGTTACCACAAGGGACCCAATAGAGACTATTACGACTACAGTCGTGAATACTCCAAGAGCTTGACTGGCTGGTGCCTTCGACACAAGTGAGTCATGCAGAATGCTGAACGGATAAGCGCATACATTCACGCTGAGCATCATACCAAGAGCAAGGCAAAGTAACAAAGGTCCCCAAAGATCCCAATCCCTAATGTGGGTCGGAACATATTCTCTACCCGATAACCAAACATACCTCAAAACTTCACGACCCGTAGTTTTACGGGGATACAATACTTGGATGAGTTTTGAGTATATCGACAGAAGGTCACGCGCCTATATGTCACCTGTCAGTGGACCGCAGGGGAACCAAGAGATAGCACAAACGATTGTCTTAGTTACGGTCTCGTCAAGGGTATCGACTCCCGAGTATCTACATCCGAATAAAATTTAGTTAGAACACCGAACTCAACAATCATCACGTACCGCGTTTCTACACGAATACCGCCTACAGTTTGCCTAGCTGGCTTGATAGGGAGACTGGAGCTACCGATGTTCCCAGAAACACCCTGCGCAGGTCCATTCACGCTGTTCGTCTGCGCAACTGGCTCTGGTGCGCGCGTTTTCCCTTTGTCTGTCACTGCGGGAGACAGACCTGGTGCGGTAAATCCAGGGATGTTTTGTTCGTCCAGGTCATCATCGTCCTCGTCTGACAAACGGTTGATTTATAAGAAACTCACATGGAGACGAACACACCTGCTTCAATGAACCTTGAAGAAGATGTCAATGGCGTTGTCACGGAGGCCATACGTTTGCGTTGGTCTGAAGGTGTGCAGTCACTGCATCGGTGCGGCAATCGGATGCGGAGCTTCCACGGTCCATATCGGTCCATGACTGACGCGTCTCGTCCTCTAACGAGAACTACGAAGATGGTGGGTACCAGCTCTCTCTCAATTTGGTGTTTGTGTTAATCTCTGGTAGGGTAACGCGCCTTCAGGAATTCCGCCTGTCCATAATCAAGGCCAGAACAACCCAGACGATAAGGAGAAGAAGGACAAGCAACCACCCCAGAAGAAGAAATGGGAGCCACCTCTCCCGACGCGGGTTGGAAAGAAGAAGAAACGTGGGCCCTCTGCAGCGTCCAAGCTGCCTCCGATCTATCCGAGCACGCGATGTCGTCTGCGTCTCCTCAAGATGGAGCGCATCAAGGATTACCTCATCCTCGAGGAAGAGTTCATACTGAACCAAGAGCGTTTGAAGCCGGAGTCGTCCAGAGAGGAGAAGAATCAAGACGAGAGGTCAAAGGTGGATGATATCCGTGGCACCCCGATGGCAGTAGGAACCCTGGAGGAAATCATCGACGATGACCATGCCATCATTAGCACTGCGTCCGGGCCAGAGTCGTATGTCCCAATCATGAGCTTTGTCGACAAGGACCGCATCGAACCCGGTTGCTCAATACTATTGCATCACAAGAACCAAGCGGTTGTTGGCGTTTTGGAAGATGACATGGACCCCTTGGTCAGTGTTATGAAGCTTGAGAAAGCTCCGACGGAGAGCTATGCAGATATCGGTGGTCTTGAGCAGCAAATACAAGAAATCAAAGTGAGTATGCTGTAGGTTGTGATTTACTTGACTCACACTGGCATAGGAATCTGTTGAGCTTCCGCTCACACATCCAGAACTATATGAGGAAATGGGCATCAAACCCCCCAAGGGTGTCATTCTTTATGGTGTTCCTGGAACGGGAAAAACGCTTTTAGCCAAGGCAGTCGCAAATCAGACTTCTGCTACTTTCCTGCGTGTTGTCGGTTCCGAGCTTATCCAGAAATACCTCGGCGACGGACCGAAACTGGTGCGAGAACTTTTCCGAGTAGCAGAAGAACATGCCCCAAGTATTGTATTCATTGATGAAATTGATGCCATTGGTACGAAGCGGTACGTGGGATTGTATGGTTACTTGTGCTATCTTGACGCGTGTATATTTAGATATGATTCGACTTCGGGAGGAGAGCGCGAAATTCAGCGGACGATGTTGGAGCTACTCAATCAACTTGATGGATTTGACACCCGTGGTGACGTTAAGGTCATCATGGCTACCAATAGGATCGAGACGCTCGATCCAGCTCTCATCCGCCCTGGTCGTATCGATCGGAAGATTGAATTCCCTCTACCAGATGTAAAAACTAAGCGGCATATTTTCCGGTACGTCGCAGTCACTACGCTGCTCGATGTCACTCAGCCATCCTACACAGATTACATACATCTCGGATGAGTTTGAGTGATGATGTTGACCTAGAAGAGTTTGTGATGGCGAAAGATGACCTATCCGGCGCCGACATTAAGGCGGTCTGCACAGAGGCAGGTTTACTTGCATTGAGGGAGCGAAGAATGCGGGTAACCAAAGCCGATTTCACCACGGCGAGGGAGAAAGTGAGTAGTTTGCCGTAGTCTGGATTTCGTGTCTCACCACCTTTTGTAGGTGCTATACAGGAAGAACGAGGGTACTCCTGAGGGACTTTACCTGTAGATATTTATCTCTTTCTGAGAACTGCGGTCATTTCTCCGCGCTGACATATTCTACTCGCTACTCGTCGAAACCAAACAGAAAAAGGTGACGTAGTAAGCTGATGCATGTGCATTCTTTGACTCGGCGTGGAGGGGCACCTACTCTCCGCTATCTGTTGATTGCCTTTTTTCCGTGCCGGTGCATCAAGCGGCCTCAAAGTGACCACATGTATGTGGTATGCAGCAGAAACCCTTGACATAATACTTGGTTCCATTGACCGGGTTGGGGACCATACGAACAATTACTCAACCCCATAATGTATTGCACCCCGTGTGGTGGCGCGCAATGCTAGACACGTGACTTGCACCTGATTTGCCTCGCGCGCCGTTCCACGAGTTCTCCACTTGATACTGTCTCGTGCCTTCGTATCTGCGTCACTTGCCGCGTCCTTAAGACAAGAAACGACAAGCACTTCATCCGCTACCAATGCCAGGTGCCCCTCGGCAAGCGCTCAGCCTTGCAGTGATCAATGTCTACTTTGACGAAGTAGTCCCACTTGAAAGATACTTGCATGAGATCCTCAAACCGCCCCCCGCCGGCTTTAATTCTTCCAACTCTAGGGTATCTCATATTTTGTTCGACGACGAGCCGCAGGCCTACCGTGACTTGGTGAAAACAACCTATGTTGGTCTCAAATCAGACGCTTTGCAGCGCCCATCCATCTCGGTCACGCCACCCGAGATGTATATGCGAGATGTGAGTTCAAGTGCATACTTTATACTAGATCGCCGGTGTGAACTTTCAATCAGATCATACAAAAGGCTCACGAGCGACTGTTCCTGCCCTCGAGGACAAGACCCAATAACATTATTGCCCAAGGATATCAGCGTGTAAATTGTCCTGCGTGCCCCTTATCTTAATTTTATTTTCTTGCCCGCAGGCTCCTGATAATGAACGTGGTCGTATATCGTCCTCCGGGATATGCAACCGGTTCATCAATACGCTCATCACAGCATTGCACGGACCGGAATGGGAGATCATGCTGCAGAGGTATCACCTTTCCCTCGATCTATGGACGTGGATTCAAGGTGTTTCAGAATTGGTGCCGATGCGATGTTACACCTTCTTTTGAAGACATCATTATTCATATCGTTACCTAACGCATGCCTATGTCAACTCACGGGAGAGCCACTCATATTTGCCTCGTTTCCACCAGGGGGCGGATTCCTTGATAGTGGTCCACATCATCGCGTGCAAAAGCGAAAAAGGGAAAATCCTCAGCAGCTACCCCCGCGGAAACGCCTTCGGTTGGCCAGGACAGTAACGATCCGCGGTGATTCCGTCAAACCTACCACAAAGAAGATCTTCGGCAAACCTATGCAGAGGTGCAGCATTGCCATCCAAATTTTATCTGTCTGTCATACTCACGGCAAGAAGACGTACTCCGGCAGATATAAGCTTCGTACGAACGCGCATCTTCTATGCTAGGCCGTCTCGAGACCCCGATGCCTTCAGAATCGTAGTTGGGTTGCCCCACCATCGTGAGCGTTTTGTCTTTGCGAAGCACCCAACTCAAGTCCCTTTAGATATTTTGAACCGTTTGCACCCTTCATACTTCAAGAAGCCCCGCGTAAATCCTGACACATATCAGGATCCCGACTCTCGTACCCTTACAAAAGACGCGCGTCATCTTAGCAAATACATATTTCCTTCACAATATGGCTTGTCAAGTGTGTTTATGCTCGACACGACTCGGAAGGAAATGAATCAACCAGACTACACTGACAGGGAACAAGAGATCAAGGTGAGAGCTTTCCTCGCACTCAGAGCACAACCCCAACGTGGAATAAAGGTTCTCGGTAACTGTAAAACTCCAAAGCGTCTGAGAGACGTTCTGCCGTTGCTCGAGAAGATGATCTGGAGACACAGCAAATGTGGTTATCAGCCTTTGCGTGACAAAGTCTGCCCCTCAAAGGTAAATTTTATTAAGTCTAGATCCGTGATCTCACCATTGAATACCCTAGGTTGCTGGGACCAACAACCAGGCGGTAGACAGCACCGTTATCTTGGTGGGTAGTTTATATCTAGGATACGAAGGGTTTTGACAGTAGCAGGAAATGGTTTCAGAGCATTCGCTTCAATTGAAGTCTCAGCCCTCGCGATATAGCGGCGACATGTCCATTGATTCGAATGGAAACTCTATCCTTCCTCAAGGGGTATCTCAGGCCAAGAAGCATGGTGTGTACAAACCTCGGTTCATCGAATTCACATGTAGTTACATGGAGGTGAGTACCGAATGAGCATTTGCAAGGTGGTGCTTCTAATCTGTGTAGGTCCTCCGTTATGTGATGCTCGTGACCAAAATTGTCATCCCAAACCAACTCTGGGGGTCCAGAAAGAATCTGAAATTGGTACGGAGCTGTATGTGCTCTGATAGTTCTTGCACCCCTGGGCTATAACAAATTGCAGATGTAAATAAGTTCATTGTATCTCGTCGGCGTGAAACCTTGTCGCTTCACAACGTTCTCCAAGGATTCAGCACCACTGACTGTGACTGGCTTACCCCACAGGGGGCGCCTGGGTTTTATCATGGTCGGGTTCCGGTGACGGATTCGTTGAAGCGACGAGAATTATTGGAAGAATTCATTTTCTGGTATTTTGATTCGTTTGTCATTCCGTTGATCAAGGCACGTGAACACTCGATATATTGGTCAGAAGAATAGACTGATAATTTTGTTCCTTAGACGACATTCTACGTAACCGATTCGTCTGCATTCCGCCACCGAGTCTTGTATTTCAGACAAGACATCTGGGAGGCCCTTTGCGCTCCGCTAATAGATCAGCTCAGTGAGAAAACGTTTAGGGAAATAGAAAAGGTTGCTGGTTCGATTACGTTCGCTACTTATTGACAATATCTCGACAGCATGAAGCCGAAGAAATCCTTCGACAGCGAAGACTTGGGTTTTCTTTTGTTCGCCTCCTCCCCAAGGAAACGGGGGTTCGGCCGATTGTCAACTTGAGACGTAGGACGCCCCCAAAAAAGGTATGATATCCAAGTGGTGCTACCTCGTGAGATTGATCGTTCAATTGCAGTCCTTGAATGCTGGACAATCCATCAATCAAATTCTTCAAACAACCTTTCAGATACTGACCTATGAGAAGGTGAATATCTACAAAAGCGCATTTGGAGCTTCAGTGATTACATCTCCACCCACAGCATCGTCAGCCAGACTTACTGGGTGCCTCTGTCTTCGGACCGAACGAAATATATGCGCGACTGAAGACGTACAAGGCGAGATTACTGAAGGATCATCCTTCGGGTATCTTGTAAGTACCCGATTAGTAGGAACGTGACGATCGGGCTGAAAGAAAGAGGCCGAAATTATACTTTGTCAAGGTCGACGTTCGGGCTTGTTTTGACACCATTGACCAATCCACTCTCTTGATAATTCTAAAGGACCTGATATCCGAAGTAGCTCATTTAACTCCTTATTTGCACTCGGAATTAATTACGTTTAAAGGATACCTACCTTATCCAAAGGTACGGACAGATGACTCCGGTTGCCGGCAAGATCAAGCGGCAATATGTTAAGAAGGCATACCCAGAAGGTTCTCCAAAACTGTGCATGGTTGACTCTTCAAATTTAACGTTCACGTTCACAGATGAGCACCCTGATTTTGTTGCTTATGCTCGTAATTTGGCAAATGCATTGCGGGATACAGTTTTTGTTGATCAAGTACGAGGCCATATTATTACATTCCACTCTTTACCGACGCATACCTTTGCTAGGTAAGCTACACCCTGGAGAGTCGGAAGACAGCGATACAACTTCTCGAAGAGCACATCAATGAAAATATTGTCAAGGTGAACTCGAGAATTAATAGCCATGTCATTTCTAATTAATTTATAGATTGGCGAACGTTATTATCGTCAAGTCGTCGGCATCCCACAGGGATCTGTACTTTCTGCGTTGTTGTGCTGTTATTACTACGGAAATCTTGAGAACGGGAAGTTGAGCGAATTTGGATCGAATGATCCGCGAAATGTAAGTCGTGGCTGTTTTCCTAACTAGTTGATTTGACACTGCATCAAGTTGCTTCTGAGACTGGTCGATGATTACCTCTTCGTGACTACCTGTCCGCGAAAAGCAAGGTCCTTTTTGGAGATAATGAGTGCAGGTCACCCCGAGTATGGTTGTAAGATATCAGAAGAGAAGACACTGACGAACTTTGATTATGATGCCGAGATTATGAATGTCATTCCTCCTGGGCAACGATGTATGTCACCCAAAGTTCTGCTGGAGATAGCACCAATTTACGCAACTTTTAGTTTTTCCTTGGTGTGGGTTACTGATCGACACAACGGACCTCTCAATTCTTGCAGACATGACACGCTACAGTAGCACAGGCAAGTTTTTTCCACCGCTTAGAATCACGCCGGGTGCAAACCTATTTGTATGCAGACCTCAAAGATTCGTTGGTGGTGGATAGAGGTCGTAATTGCGGGGTGAAATTTTCTCATAAAATGCTGGGGTTTGTCTCATTCCTATTCTGCGTCTTTTGTTGCTAAGAGCACCCAAGACTGGCTAAATCAAGGAACCATATCATCTACAACGACACTAGCTTGAACAGTATATATACCGTGTACCTGAACATTTACAGGAGCTTCCTTGTTGCGGCTGCAAAGATGCATTACTATCTTCAAAGTTGGGGAATTGATATTGCAAAGAATGTTAAATTTGTACACAGTACGTCGCGGTGCCCCTCTAACCACACATGGTCATGATTGGTCTTGGAAGATACTATCCGACAGATGATACGATACACGTATGCAGTGATCATGCAGAGTGCGAGAAATAAGATTTCTCGAGCGAACGGAGGGAAATGTGACATTCACAAAGTACACGTCCTTTGGTGAGCTCTTCCTGTGATACCTCGATCGTAGTAAGCTCAAGTGATGTGGCCAGGCTGGGCACGCATGCATACCATGCTGTGCTGAGTAGGAGGTTCGATCTTTACGGTTCTTCACTGCTCAAACCACTTGCTTTTGAACTTTCCCTCCCAAGAAATCAACGGATAAAGCGTCGGTTCAAGAAAGTTGTCAAGGAGAGCTTCACGACGATAGTATCTATGGGATTTTGATACGCCGCGGTAGCCAGTCTGTATTCCGTTCTAGTCAGAATTCCATTCTGGCCACCTCTGCTGGTGTGCTGTGTTCGAGGTCAGTGACTCACACATCACAAAAGTTGCAGAATTCCGAAATCGCCCGATAGGTACTGTCACGTTTGTCACAAGTCGGGCATGTCACTCGCGCGCAATGTCGGTGATGTCAGCCTTCAACTCGGCGATTGTCTACCTCTTAACAAAATGATACAATGTCCGTCGTGTTTTCAGAATGACCGACAGAGAACACATCTATCCGACAATCCAAGATATATCAATGTCAGTGCTATCAAAACAGCCCGTATCCCTCTCGCGCTAAAATATCGTCTTCGAGCTCCTCCCCTTCGTCAGCCTCGACCTGGTCAACCTCACGCTCATCGT
>JBBPUC010000030.1:0-89533 GCA_038094375.1 Tubosaeta aff. heterosetosa
TTAACTTTGTGAGTGAACTGGCCGTGTGATGTGCGACTTTCTCAACCTTTGGATCCCAAGGAAATTCTTGCTCAGATGGAAAAGGAGGAACGACTACAGAAATTAGAAGAGACCTTTCAGAGCGTCAGAGACGACTACAAGAGACTGCTAGCTATGGTCCGATGACCCGAGCTTTTCATGCTAATCTCTAAATCCACGTAAAATCTACATCTACTGCAAGTGAAAACAAGGTTAGTGATACAATAAATAAAGCATGTAGCACAGCAACAGTAGTCGATACACAAAAATCTAATGCCCCAGTGCTCATGAAAAGTGTAGGGTTCCAACGGTGTTGCCAAACCCAGCGACACCCAGCGACTCTGACACCTGGAACGCCACGACACGTGTGAACGGCAAACGGGGATAGTGTTGGTCAGTTGGTTCTGACAAGCGGCTTGAGGATGGTGAGGAATGGCGGTCGTTGGCTAAGGAAGACATCGCAGAGCCTCGCAGGACTGAAGTGCCTGGCTCGTAAGACCAGCATTCCCATCGATCCAGAGCTGTACTCGTCAACCCTGGGGAATACACGGTTGAAGTTGGATGAGAGGTTGTGGGTTTATTTCCACCCTGCGAACGAGATATGCGTCGTATACCCACAGCCCTGCCTCCCACAATATCCCAACCACCCCGCTCACAAACCACCTCACCAGCCTTGACCACTGTGACATCCGTCCGAACGGACGAGCGGTCAAGAGGACCGAGGCTATACGTTACTTCACATTCATCCACCGGAGCAAGAGTTTCAGATGAACGCCGCAACAGTTCTTTCTCGGACCCCCTCCGGGAAAGTATTCCATGTCCCGAAACGGGGAATGAAGAAGCATCCGGGTCGGATGGAATATTCGCAGACGGGAGCCTCTTGGACGATGGGGATGACGAGGCGACACTACTACTTCTCGAACGTCGTCCTGAAGGGAGAATAGCACCCGCTTGAGGAGTACTTCCAGGACAAGAACAGTGTCTTGATTGAGAGGGGAAATAAGCTCTGTAAAAAATGACAGCATGGCCGACGGAAATGCCAGCCACCAAGCTATCAGTAGGAAGCTCCCCACAAAGATGACAAGATTCCAAGCGGATAGGCGCAAGCCGTAGTCGATTGATCGTTCCATGCGTCTCGTCTATGACCATAAGGCATTCGGAGGAAGAAGCGTCCCATAGCGAAATCACTCCTGCGTCTGTAGCGGCGCCAATTATGGTCGGTTCATTACCATCCAATTTGACCCGCGATGCATAGACCATTGCAACACGATCAAAGGGGTTACCAGCAAGCAGAATGCACCGACTGTGAGTTGCTTCCGGAGTGTCGCCGATTTCAATGATTTCAACAGAACCATCCTCGAGGGAGAAAGAAACAAGTGGGCACCCAGTCGGCCGTAGTGGTATAATATTTGCTCGGATAATAGTCGAAGAAGAAGTTGGTTTGATGGGAAACGAGGAAGGATGAGGAGCAGCTTTCGCTTGCATGACGGTCCCGTTTGCGTAACATACAAGAAGTGCAGGGGGGTCGCGTAGTCGTGTATTTGAGCTAGTCTTCTGTTTGGGGGTAACTGAAGGCGGACGAGTAAAGTGGAGCTCTGTCACCCCAGAGATGTTGTCCGAGAGTATCAATGGTGGGTAGGCTTCAGCATCTTTGCCAGAGGTGGCATAAACATGGACAGTTCCCAAAACAGTGCCAAACGCGAGGAAATCGCCATTGTTGTCCAGCACGAGGGCAGAAACTGTTTCCGTGGAAGACGGGGTATACGATTTGACAGCTATTGGCACCGTGTCTTTGATGCGCCAGAAGCTCACTTCGTTCTGTAGACCCACGGCGGCGACAGTGCTTCCATCCTTGCTTGCTGCTAATAATTCCACATCTGTAGCAAACGCGCGTGGCAGGGTTGAGAACACGATACGCCCCCCTAGGGTAGTTTGAACTGCGCCCGATGTTGCCTTGTCATCTCGGTTGCGTTGAGCTTCCAATAACTCAGCATCCTTCAGTAGATGGAGCAACAACGCGTAAAGAGGAAGGATTGTCAATGCCATGGGAACAGGGAGGATTTTGAGGAGCCAAAAGACGATATCTAACGTTGATGTTGATGGTCGAAGGCTTTGTTGGACGCTCTGACTGACCGTTCCAGCAGGCTGGAAAGCAACAATGGTGGGGACCTCTATTCGCAAATGAACCAGGGAATGTTCCTCAGGATTGAGGACTTTCCACAACCGCCAGGATGGGTTTTGGGTTTGATTCAGTGGCCGTTGGGTGAACATGGGGAAGGAGGAAGAAAAGGTGGCGCTAAGGTCGGTATCATACACGCTTGGGCGGGTAAGGATATAAAGCGTAGCAGTAGCTGCCAGGAGCTGATTTGAAGTTAGAACCCGAGTGTAGAGAGATGGGAAGCAAGCTCACTAGCAAGAGACTGATGTTTTTGATGGCACGACCCTTGAGAATGACATTAAGCTGATAGGCAAGACGTTGTTGCCAGGATGCGGGCATCGACGGTGGAGTATCTTGTTGAGTGCCTACTGAAAACGGGGTCAAACTGGGGTTTTGTCTGATAAGTTCATCCAACTTCGTGCGATCGTCAGGGAACCAAATAACATGGACAGCGCAGCGAATACTTGCCTCCAATCGCTGAATATCAATCGAAAGCACAGCCAAGAAAAACGTGTGTGCCAGAAACCAGTGAGCAACTAGCACCACCACTGCGAATGTACAGAACTGGCCAATAGCGCCAGTAGAGCACCCCGCGATGACTCCCAACACGCAATTATAACTCACGACCTTGAGGGTATTTGATGAGCCAGCACGACTCAGTCCTTCTGCTATTCTCTCTTTCACTGGGAGGGTAACGGACGTCTTCGTGACTGCATCAACCTGGAAGGTAAATATAAGAAGAGAAATCTAACAGCGGCAGGATTCAGTACCAAATTGAACATGTTCTCTGCTCCGACGAAGATAATAACAATGGGTAACAGACTCCTGTTGACATAAGCACACAACACGCTTTACAAAGGCGCGAACATACCAGGGGACCATGGTAACCTTCAGACGCAGTAAGGAGCAGACGCTAAGACTGGTTACAGTACTGGCAGCGATCTCAAAGAGGGCTGTGAAGGTCAAGCCAACTCTAGTGTGAACTCCATTCATACGTTTCATGGACCTCCTGACATATGCAAAAAATACAACATATGCAATATAAACAAACGAGGAAATGGATGAGCAACCTTGCTTCTTGGAAAGTCCGTGGTCATACTAAAAACATCAAGACATGACGTTGACAGGTGAGAAGAGCACACTGACCTCAAGGGCGATGAGCGTTGGTTCAATCGTTTCAGTAAAGGCGTCATTGCCTTGCGTGAGGTTTTTCAGAATATCCAGCCAATTATCGTGGCTAGCTTTGTGCAAGCAGTCAGATTCAGGGAAAATGAAGGTATGCACAAGGAATTTTGCAGAGTCAATGGCCGTTGTGCTTCTTTCGGGAGTCCGGCCAGCGAGGACCATCTGAGGCGTGATGGGAATTCCAGCCGTGGAGACACCTTCATGATTTTTGAACGTCCCTGGGATATTTGAATCAGATTGGAGACGTGCTTCATCGTAATCCCAAAATGCGAGAGGACTGAATACAAGACAGTCGTCTGTATCTGCCTCCAGACATTGCAACCCCTGGGACCTGACACGGTCCAAGATTCGTTGTTCAAGTTGCAGCGCAGAGATTAACGTTTGATTGGTCAGAGCGCCGGCATCGTCGACGGTGTTGCTGTGTATCAGGATGCGTTCTACTCGAAGCGTGCGGTCTGAGCCACAACGCGCACGGATCAGCTCGTCGTCAAGTATTTGAATGTTGGGTTGGCCCTGCCAGAAGCTCTGGAGGTCTCCGAGGGCGTCACTGCCGAAAGCGACGTAGTCTGCGAGGAACGAGTCGACGACATTTGAGGTAGACGCAAGACGCGAATAAGATGTGGAGGAGTAGATGGCGAGGGCAGGGTAAGACAGCGACGTGATGACGACTGCAGACACCAGAATAAGACGAATTTGGTGGGTCGCGCAATGACTGTAACTGCGTTAGGAAAGGCAGGCGTTCTCCAGCTGGCACGCACATTCCGAAACACCGCAATGCCGTGTCTGCGAATGTCCGTGACCGTTGGCAGGCGAGGGCGGCGGACGTGAACAAGCGTGGCATGCGCGAAACAAGTTGTGGGGTTGTTCAGGTCGCAGGGTGCATGTCGCCGTGTTCTCCGAAGCGTACTTGGTGTGAAGTAACACCACTGATCCGTCCATCACGTGCCCGCAGAACTTCGATAAGCCAAGCATTCCATAGTCTCGTAGAGAGTAAATAAGATATATCAGTGGTATTGTATCCCTTCAGCTGCCCCCGCACATCACCGCGACGCCTGTGAGAGCCGTACCAGGCCGTCGAAACGCGTACGATAGCTATCCGCATACAGGAGGATGATAAGCCCGCTGACAAAGTCCCTGGGCAACCAAACTGTGTAAGTAATCAGTACGAGTGAAAAACAGAAAGTGCTAACCAGCTTCGTATCAAAGAACGGACAGGATAGTCAAGCACTTTCGGGATTCTTGTCTGAATCAGGGAAGGCCATCTGTCAGTCACGATTGCCTTTGGGTTTGTCAGAGCACGAAGTCCCTCAGGGCCACCTGTGCCAGGCGGTCAGAAATGCTACGTCATCCACGCAAATTACGCGCTCACCAAAACGTCCGTAACCGCTTGCTTTCGTCCCACCAAATGGAAGATCCTGACTGCGGAGAAAACCCATAGGTGTCGGTTTGTAAAAATGTGAGTCTGTCGACTTACTTCAACTGTGTATATCCATCAGGGGCTCTGATCGACAATTAATGGTGGGAGCTCACATAAAATACCGCGAAATCATTGATCGAGACCATACCACACTCCAGCTCTCGAGCGACCTCCAAGCATAGGTCTTGGTGGGGTCCGAACACGCTCGCGCCTAGACCATATCTAGTATCATTCGCAATTTTGATTGCTTCCTCAATATCGTCATAACGGATGAGCAGTGCAATTGGCGCGAATACTAATTCGGCTGTTAGCGCGTAAATTTCCCTCGGGCAATAAGCTTACGTTCTGTCTGTGCGATCCTCGACTTGGGATCAACATCTCCGAGTACTGTTGCCGAGAAGTATGCATTGCCAGCTGAAGAAGGATGGAGATACTTTTTGCCACCAGCTTCTATTTGAGCGCCGGCTTCGTGAGCTTCGAAAATGAGGGCCTCAAGTAGGTCAAAACGATCATTCGTAAGCATGCATCCACAATCGACTGTATTGATGAACCCTTCTCTTGATGGTGCCAAAACAGAGCCGACACGTAATTTTTTGGCTCTTTCCGTCAAAGTTTCGTACAGTTCATCATACTGCTCAGAGTGTACAATCAGTCGCTCAATTCCAATGCAATTCTGGCCAGCATTTTGGCTGATGAACGTCAAAACGGCAACTGAGAAGGTATGACAAATCGAACTCACAAAATACCACGCATCCAGACACTAGCCCACTTTTGAATGTCAGTATCAGGGAGAATGATAGCTGGATCTTTTCCGCCCAGTTCTAGTGTTACAGGAGTAAGATGTTCCGTTGCAGCCATGGCCACCTAAAGTGCAGTGAGTAATACAACACAGAGTCATCCGAGTCTAACCACCTTGCGTCCGATCTCTTCAGAACCAATGAACGAGATGTGTTTGATCAAGGGTGACTTCGTCAATATCTCTGCCTTGTCGGGCCAGCAACAGATCGTCTAAACATATACTCAGAAAGGCCCCGGAGAGAAGGAGAAATCCACCAGCCTGTACTATGTCGGCTTCATGACCACAAGCTTCAAGTGCCTTGTGTATGGCCCCGACAAACCAGTCCGTAGACCACACAACATGCTCAGAACACTTCAGCACAATGGCATTTCCAGCAAAGATAGATGCGATGATTGGTGACCAAGCATTGTGTAGCGCTGCAGAGTTATATGTAAACATACAAAACTCAGTCCAAGTCTACTCACGGTAATTCCAAGACACGATTGCACAGACCACGCCCCTGGGTTCATAAGCGACTTGCGACTTTTTATAGCTCAACAGCAAATTTGAGTATCTCGTCTCGTTTCGTAAAGCGCGTTCTCCATGATTGATTAGCCACTCGAGCTTTGAACATGTCGTCAAAATTTCGCCCAGGGCAGCGTCGATCACTAAGGCAAATCAGTTCAGCTCTAGTTATCGCTTTGAGGTATGGTGGAGCTCACAAGTCTTCCCAGTGTCACGGCAAGCAACTCTCGCACATACTTCTTGGTTTTCGACGAGCCACTTGAGTAGACTTCGCATCACCCTGCGCCGTTGAGCAAAAGTGGTTTCCGCCCATTGCACTTGTGCACTCTTTGCTCGCTGTATCTTGCCCTGGATTTCGCGCTCATTGTCCGCTATGACTGTCTTGATATGAAGCGAGTTTGCGGGGTCGTAACACGTGATGTAGTCCCTGCTACCCATGAAATGGTGGGGGAGAAGGTCGGGTTCGGTGAGGTGTGACTTGAGGTTTGCATTATGAATTCTCAGCGATTCCCATTGAGCGTCTGCAGCCTAAGAAGACATCAGACAACTAACGTAGAACAAGACTAGACCACATACTTCGGGTACATTGTGTCTGAAGGGCACAGCGCTGTTGTGCGCCTTCTGGTAACGATCGAAAACTAACCAGATACCAAAGGCTGAGAACACTGTCAAAAGGTACAAGACCTCGAGCACGCTAGCCTTTGGGTCGTTTTCGAGCCATAGATTGAGAGTGCGCAGTGGATGAAAGATGGCGTAAAGGAATGAGGGCATCGCTGCTGCCCTCAATGCAAATAGACAACTCCAACACAACCTACACGCGACCACAAAAAGAGCACAACGCGATCACGTGACTGTTGGCGTCTCCACGGCCCGCTTCTCCACAAGCAGGCTAGCTGCCTGGTCCTCGGTGGGAGACTGAAGTTACTTGGGATCAACCCGGATGCACCGTCGGGTCCCGATAGCTTGACTATACCCCATACCCTTAATGCTCATAAACGTTCCAGGGCACACGAACCTCGCCCCTTCATCCGCTCCTTGTCCCGTCGCTGCTTCGTACTCACTTCATCATACAATATTTTGTCCAGTTCAATGTACGTTAGTCTGCCGGCAGTATGTATTTTGTACCGGTTAAAACATATGTTCCGCCACTTGTCACTGAAGAGTTGTTTGCGGTCATATTTTGATTTTTCTGCTATTCGCGAATACTTGTGTGAAGGGTAGCTGCCTTGCCATATTTCCTTGAAATATCTTGACCGTGAAGCATTCCATACAAACATCATGTATAATATATTTTAGCAAAATGGCATATTAAAGGTAACAATAGGTACATAACCGTTGCGTATGTGCATGAGGGGGATTTCAGGTCGAGTGGCCTTTCTCTCTGTGATGGCCAAGGTGCCGCTCCCGCACATGTCTAGAGAAATTCTTTCGACCACGACTCTCCTCAGAACACCCTGCCCAGAGGCAAACGATTGGGTCTGTCTCACCCAAATTCTTGATATTGTGAAAGTCTTTAAAATGCTTTGGAACCTGTTGACAGGTGGTTAGGATGGCACAAAAGCCAGATGTACCCCCATGACGCCAGCGACAATAGGTCCCCGAGCACGACTTTCGAGTGCTCAGGGGTGTAGTTGGTGGTATGTGCGCCGAGCCTTGCAACCCGTCGAGCGGGATCTGCACCGGATGTGGAATGACTTCGATGAGAGTGGTGTTCAGGGAAGGGGGCCTCTCCATTTCGTTTGCAAACTCTGCATCGCGATCATGGTATTCGTATGCCTATAACCTTGTCAGAGTTCAAATAAGGAACAAAGTCACGTAATACACACGGCGGGCAAGGTAAGACCTTCAGTCTCGTGTGTCGAGTCTGACGCATAATATGGCACGCTTGAACTCAAAGTGGGCATGGATGGTGAGTGCCCATGCACTGCTGTAAATCGTGTGGTCGTAGGTATCTGTCGGGGACCTCAGTAAAGGAAATCATACGAATGTATCAGCCTCACATCGAGTCCGTCCACGCGACTGGGATCGAATATCGATAATAGCTGATACATTTCAGGCGGGTACTGGTTGGGGCACATGGGGTCCAGTGATGAAGGGAAATGCGGAAGATAAGTTTCGACTTGTCGGCTTAATGAATAGTTCAAACTGACCTTTATCTCTTTTCTTAACCTCCAAAAGGACAGCCATTGGAGAGGTAGGTGAAACATGTTATGGCGTAGACACTGGAGGGTTGGGACGAACGTTTGACTCCAGGGGTGAAGTACACTGGCATGACACGGTTAGGTGGCGGGTTAAATAGCGGATATGAATGGTCAACTCCAGGGAAAAGGCCAATCGAGTCACCGTTGGCATGCACCTTGGAGTCTTGTCATTTTGCGCGGCTGAAATCCTAGCCAAACAAAAAAAAAAGACTAGCACTCATCTTGAATTGAAGGCCAAAATTCAAAATTGACACCTCCTAGCCCCACATGAACGTCTAACATCCTATTGGCCGCCATACGGCTCCAGGGCACGGTGACAGAACCGCTAAGCTCAGAGAGATCCGAAATGGCTCCATTCCGCGAGGGTGGGAACGAGAAGGCCAAGGTTGATTTTTTTTTCTGGAGCGTTTGTGCCAGCAAATACTTTGGAGTGCAGGTTTTCTTGTAAACCATGGATCATCCCTTAATATCGTGGAGGGCCTTGCGCTAGTGTGTGCTTTTGCTAGTGGGAATGATAGAAGTGCGTGTATGTCCTTTTGGGGAACTGATGAGAAAAAAACGCAATCACCAGACTATCTTCCGAGCATACCGCTCCCAGATTCTAGTCTCCGAGAAATATGTGTCGCATGAGAGGCGACAGACAGATCTTGGGCCAGAGTTGAAAACCAAATAATGTGCGCGTTCCCCCAAAGGTCCTACTATGATCGAGACGATGTCTAGCTCGATTGCATACCATCTTCGAGCATGGATTCTTCCAGGGTCATCGCGACGAGATCGAGCTCCCCGATGTCAAGCATGATAGGATAGTCACGACCAGCGAAGCCTGCGATCAATCATGATACGAATTACGCTCCCCGCGTACAAGGCATGTGCCATTTTGAGACCAGTGCATCCCTGGAGTCCCTTCATCAAGCAATCAACAACCGTGCAAGGTGAAAATGCCAACAATGGATTTGGATAATTATCTCCCATAGGGGGCTGTGGCATATGGCTTTGTGGGCCCACACGTCACCACCTGGTTTGATAATTTATTGGTTCATCATTTATGATCATGCCTCCCCTATCGTACCTCTCACCATCAGCGATTGTCAGGCCATATTCAACGCATCAAATGCGTACTTCACTTACATTGCAATGTATGGAATAGATTTTATTGTCAAGACTGTCCCAAATCGTTGCATGAAGACATTCCCGGAGATACGACTATATCTGAAAAACAGAAGATCTCGTGAACTAGGCGTCAGGCCAGCATACCTGTGTCAGGATGGATATTCATCCAAGTAGAGCAGACACCCTGGTGGTCCCACCTATCAAACTCGTTCCATTGCCTGCGAGCCTAAAATGAAGGGCTGGAATCAATGCATCGGCTGCGCGTCTGCTCTGTCCGCAGTTTGGTTTGACCCATTGGCCGCTGTCAAGGTATGCACCAGCTGCACAAGAGGACGAGACTCGCTCACCTGGAGGTGTCAGAGATTCGACTTTCTCCATTGATGGTGACTGGTCCTGACACTTCCGGATCTGAAGTGCTGGACATGAAGTGGGAAATGAGAATTCGACGCGGTGATATGAAGGAGGTACTTCAATGAGACCGATATCTCCGCCAGCGTAGCTCCAATGCCTGCCGCGTCTTGTGGAGGAGAGTAGGAAAGGAGTCAAACGCCTCGATCTGTAACTATGTTTTGTGATCCAGTTTGCTGGGGAATAAACCCATCCGCGGCAGTGCCAAGCTTTTCGTGAAGCCCGGGAAGCAAACAACATGGAATAATTTGAAGTGAGTCTAATAAGTCAACTATCACACGACAAAGCCGGGGATTTGGTGTCTAGGCTAGCCATTATACTGACGAGTTACTGCCTGAATGGCATTCATACGTTCAAATGTGCAACGCCAGTCGCGTCGATTAGGAAGCATTGGTTAGTACTTGTACTTAAAGCTCTGAGGTAATTCCATGATGCTTAATATTTTTAGCACAGATTCACAGCTTCAGCTTCAGTAGGCACCTAAGGTGCTAAGCGACTGACTAAGTAGGACTTGCCCGGATTCTAGTCATTGCACCGATGGGTTATAACTTACTACCTGAATCTATCTTCGCGTATATCTCTGAAGTATCATTGCCGAATCCTTTGCACAAATCGCGTCCCAAGTAAAATCAGGCGATTGGCTTTGCTAATTTTGTGGACTGTCGCAATCTGAGGGAATCAGTTCAGGCTTGTGGATATTAGATAAACATTTTGTACAAGACACGATGATAATTAATGTACAGTTGATTCGAGCATAATGACGTACTCATAGCAACTGTGTGAACACTATCAGCCTGCGAGAATAGCTTATGTGTGACCCCTCTCCCTAGAATGACCGAGGTGTCATTCCCTCACATGACGAACGAAGTTTTTCCTGCTCAGACGCTCCGAGCGACCGGGAGCCGGAGTGCGGCCTTCCCAACGGCAATTGATTGATTCGGTTTCAGGAATATCCCTGATATTATGAACTTTCTTGAAGTGTGCTGGAACCTCCTCGCATGTGATCGAGACACCGCAAATGCCTTCGTGTCCGGGTCGCCACCGGCAAGGTGCTTGCAAGCATGATGTTTGATTGCCTAGGGATGTGGCCGAGGCAATTTGTGGTGAGCCTAGCAGCGCATCAGATGGAATTTGCGTCGGCGACGGAAGGTGTTCGAATTGTTCGATAGGTATGGCTGTTTGATGTGAAAGCGTACCCCCCAAATTTCCAAACTCGATAGCATGGATACTGTCTCCATATCCCTAGAAACACATTGGCATTCAAATAAGGAATAAGAGTTATCATGACACATACAGTGAGTGTGGGCACCGCCTGATCCTCAGCCCAACCTTGTCCGGAAATGAGCTGCGCGTATATGTCAACTCCCATAACTTGTGTTGCCACAGGATTTTGTACGGTCTGTCGAGAGCATTTAGTGAATGAGAATTATGCGAACGCAGCTTTCGCACCTCGATTTCCGTCATTTGACCATACCCGTAAACATCAGCGGTGTCCCACAGGTCCGGCTCGTAATACTGTTGATTGGAGTGCAGATAAGGCATGAGGGTGACGAGAGGATACAGAATGTGAATTGCGCCCTCAGCATAGGTGTAAGAAGCTCGTTTATATGTTACCAATCAGCACTCCAAAGCTGGTCGTCGAAAAGGTGAAGCCCTAACGGAGGAGGTAAACTTGGAGGGCCGATACACGTTGGGCTCCAGGGATCAGTGACGTATGGAGTGCGGGTCCAAATATGGGGCTAGGATAAAGTGGGTCACAGTGAGCATGGGTGGTTTCCTCTATTTTCATGCTGAGACGTGGGTTGGGGATCCTTTGTATGCTGTGTCTTCCGAAAACATGAAAATTCAGTATTGTATACCCCTCCAAGGAAGGATGAGACACAATCGACCGGCCTGAAGATAATCATGCCACCAGGAGGGCGGAGGTGAACTAGGCATGTTTGGAAAGCCATTTCATTTTTGTTGGAGTGGTCGCATGCATCTTCAAGCAATTTGGAGGGCTGCGAAACTTTTACCAGCTGTCAGTACTGTGGCAGGGGGATCGGGCTAGGCAGAGAGTGAGTGCGGTGTCGGGAGTCCGTGTGTAGTAGGTCATAGCGTCGGTTGTCGTAGGCAGTGAGCGTCCTTCCACCCGCACGCCTTCCGGGTTTCCCTGCTAGCCTTCCAGGGCCTGTCCCAGTCTCCCCTATTCCAGTACACACTTGAGTTTGGCTTGAATGTATAGTTACGCGGAATGTAGTGACAGTATGGATCTGTTGAGACGGAAGGCGCCATGACAACGCTGTAATACTGGTTCGGTTCATCGCATGTAAAAGAGACACCCACGGTACAACTGTTCGCATGCGGCATGCTAGCCTTGTCCGAAATGGCCCTCCAAGACTCCCAATCGCCGGGGAAAGAACCGCATCCTGGAGCTGTCCCTCTCAGCACAGACAAGTTAGCGATGATTGAGGAACAATGCCCACTTATCCATACACCTCTTGTGGACAAGGCTGCGGTTAGTTTGCGAATGAGGGCCCCTCAGAGGTTACTTAATATCTGCACAAGGCAAGCACAGCAGTCGACCTGAATAGTTCACTTTTCTCCCATCCGAAGGAGACCGCAATGCACGCGGTGGATAAAGCTTAAACATCTATTTGGTTTGATGGTTCGTTAGTTTATTATTTGCAATATGTGTTCCTCATCATTCCTCTTGCCGCCAGTGGTAGTCAGATCGTACTCAATGCATCAAGCATGTACTTCACTCACTTTGTAACATCTGGAGTAGGATTCAATGTCAAGACTGTCCAAAATAGTCACATAAAGCAGTCTTGTAGACACGAGGACATTCGCAAGAGAAAGGTTTCCACGAATAGGGCATCTGAGTTCGTTCCACAGTCCGCAAGGCTTTGAATGATGGGCTGAAGGGTATCAACTGCGTGTTTATTCATCTGCAGTTAGCTAAATTGGCCCCACAGTGAAAGCATACACCCACTGACATAGGTCACCAGACCTGCTTGTCTGAGGATACCGTGGGGTGCAACTTTTTCGGTTGGTGCTTCCTGAAGTACTCTTGAGGCTCGGGATCCCATTATGCAGCTCCGCACCGTGTTAGATCAAAAAAAAGGTATACCCAGTGATAGAGTTTGCTGTTCTTCATCTGTTGAGACATTGAACATTGAACACAAAGTGGCTTGTTTCGATGCGGTGATAGTACGAACTTGGAGCTGTTAGTGCTCGTGCCAGACTAACAGCTATGTCGATTTATAAAACCAAACATGTTTTGAGAGGAAAGGTAAGGAATTTACTGAGGTTGAACGTCTCGTCCATGATTAATGCGCATGCGCCGATCCCTGAGCTTGAGGAATCAGACTAATGAACTCTGTACATCGGCAGTGCCAAGCCCCGACACTCGCGAATTGTGGCAGGAAAAAGCAAAAATAATATTGAACTCAAGTCAACTTAATTAAAGTATAAAACACTGGGGCAGAGCCAGGACTTGCTCGAATTCTGGAAAGCTAGTCATTGCATCGACAAGTTGCTGAAAAGTGTAGGACGCTAAGGTGATCGAGTCCCAAAGAGATCTATTTTTACACCACGTATTCTACAGGCTAGGTTGCCTCTGAACTGAGTAGCTACCAGGCCAGCTGGGGCTCTTTAGCTTAGAAAAGCGCTGTAAATGATGAGGAGCCCTTTCATGAAACGTACATCAGTGAGATCGTGATACAGTTACACAGTATAGGAGATAGGGGAAACAGGAAACGATGCAAGGGGTTGTATCAAAAGGGGAATGTATCGCTAATCAAGGAAAAGAATCGCGATTGGCAAAAGGAAGCACAAAGTCCAGTTAAAAATGGCGAAATGCGTTAGGCCTGTGGGCCTCAGCGCGCGGGAAAACACGCTTTGTAGTACATGTATGCAGGTTGGAATGAAAGAAGCAGAGGCCATAGAGCCCATTTGACACTAAGTAGGTCGCGATGGACCATTTAGCAAGACGATTTTTCGCACATGTCGCAGTCCGAGGTTTAACGGTGACCGTACTGACCGCCAGATTCGCGGATATCCCTTAAATCCTTTGTCTATAAGGGCTATAGGTCATTGTTTCATAGCCAAGGCATAAATGAATCAAAATACAATGTATTTAACATGATGGAGGTACACACATAAGAGACAAACTTTAGACGCGGTGATGATTCCCTCGGGGATGGTCCCCTCTGCGATGTCCAAGGTGTACCTCTTCAATATGCCGGGGAAAATTCTTGCGAGGACGTTCTCGCTTACGACATGGGCCATCCCAACTGCAAAACACCAGGTCTTCCTCACCCATCCTCTTGATACCGTGGAGCTTGAAGTGTTCCGAGACATCTTTGCAAGTCAGGGGAACACCACAAATGCCCGACGTATTCCCATCTTTCCAGCGGCACACTTGTGGGATCAAGCACCGAGGGATCTGGGGTGTAGCTTGTGACATTTGCGTTGGGGCTGATGATGCATCGGACGGGGTCCGCATCTGTGGGATGTGTCCAGCAGGAAGATTATCCGAGTATGAAGAAATTCCTTCCATGCGTCCAAATTCTGCACCATAGCCATGGGGTTCATGTAGCTGGGAATGCTTTAGGCATCAAATAAAGAATTCAAGGTATCAAAATACATACAACAGGGGTGCCCATGAAGCGATCGTTAGTTTCGGGTGATCCACTTGGGTGCGCAGTGGACATGGCCTCCGCTGCCATAAATCGTAAAACCATGTGGTCTTGGCTTGTCTGTCGGAGAACGTTCAATAAGAGGTGAACATAAGAATACATCTGCCTTACCTGAATGCGATCATTCTCACTGATATCGCCAATGTCGTTTATCCCGAATAGGCGATAGTCGCTATCTGAGTATAGTCGAGGCATGAATCACTGGAGTAGGGAAAGCGAGAAGTAAGTTTCGGGTTGTCGGTGTAGAAAGTTGAATAGTCGAACCTCGTCCTTAGACTCATTTATGTTTTGCCTTGCCCTCCAAAAAACCTGGTCGTTGGAGAGGTGCAGGCAGCTCTGGAGGGCCGGTGCAAACGTTCGGCTCCAGGGGTAATGTCCAACATGAACTGGACACGCTTGGAGGGCGGATGTGCTTGAAACCAAGCCGAAAGCCAATTGAGTCATGGTTGTCCATTTCGTTATCTGTAGAGAAAGAAAACCTTTCCGCGTCGCAGAAGTCGCGACAATTTTGACCCGTAGAGGCAATACTGAAGAGAAACGATGATCTACCGAAGTATCTGGTTCAAGGCAAAAACGATACCTCTTTGTACGCCACTCCAATGTGTTCCCGAAACACAAACATCCATCATCTTGACGAGTCACTACGCTACTCCAAAGCAACGGGGAAGTAGGCCAATGAGTACCAGGGAACCGCTCCATTGTCAGGAGCGTGATGGACCAATGGAGTACACCGGGTGTTTCATTGTTTGTTGGAGTGCTTGAGTGTGTCGGCAAGCGATTTTGGAGGGCAACGGTAACTTTTTGCCTGCCGTTGGTTCGTGCTCCAGGCCATGGAGAGCGGGATGACGTTTAGTTATATGTTGGAGAGCTTCACTAGTGGTATCCGATTTAAGGACTTACGTGAAAAATCACTTATCAAGTCGACTTGTTCGCAGGCCATGGTTGTCAACAACATGCTGACTTTCAGCGATTATGCGATGACTGGAGAGCGGGAGGAGAAATCCGGATCCTAAGGCCTTCCGATGGCCGGCGTGCCCTAGCATGGACGAGTTGAAGAACCAAATGATGTGCGTGTGTCTTCCTCCTGATACGCTACGATAACTTGGACATGTCCAGCTTGCAGTGGAAGGTTCCTTATGCCTCTTCACTAAGGAAATATACCACGACCACGCAGGGCAAGAACACCAGAGGCGGGTCTAGATATTCAGTTTCCTCCTGTTCATAGAGACTATGGATAGCTAGGTAAGCGAAAGTCTCTATCTTGTGTGAACAGTTTGAATAGTCCGTCGCTCATAATCACAGTTTTCCCTATCGTGCCCCTCACCGTCAATAGCTGTCAGACAGCATCCGGACGCATCAAGTGTACGTACTCCACTCACCTTGGAACGTCTGGAGTAGAATCCATCGTCAAGATTATCCTAAGCAGTGGTATGAGCAGTCCCAGAGACACGAGCGCATCCGCAGGGGAAGGAGTTGTACGACTGAGGCGTCAGGTATGCCAGTGACCTACTGAGTGTTACGGCGGGTATTCATCTGAACAGATAACCCAGTGGCACACCTGTCCGAACTCGTTCCAATGTCCACGAGGCCTTGAATGAAAGGCTGAAATTAAATATCAGTTGCGTCTGTTCGCCCGCAGTTTAATCCTACCAGGTATTACTCCTGAAGCTTGGGATGGGTTTGCGCTGCTCCGCGACACGTCGCACTGAAGAGATGAAGGGGCTAGTTTCCATTCTTCACCCGTTCGGCTCGTTGAGATGTCGAGCACAAAGCCACTGGCAAAGTTCGACGCGGTGATACGCAGGAGGTACTAAGTCACCGACAATATCTTCGTTAATCTAACTCGTAATGCCCAACGTGTTTTTGGGGGGAAGAGTAGAGGATCCAAGGTCGGACGCCTCCCATGATTAATGTGTTTGTGCATCCCTGAGCTGAGGAATCAACTCCGTAGCATCGGCGGTGCCAAGTCCCGACGAAACGGGTAAGCAATAGCTTCTAATACTAATTCAAGTATATCAAACAGGGCCAGTCGGACTCGCTCAGATTCTAGGAGGCTAGTCACTTCTCCGGCAAGTTTGAACCTTTCAGTGGCAAGGTGAAGACCCCCGACTCAGAAATCTATTTTTACTGTTCATCGCGCAGCGCGTGCGGGTTCCTCTGAGCTGACTACGCCACCTGGGTCTCTTAGAGAGACCAGGAAAGCATTGTAATTTTCCGAGAAGCTCCTTCGTGACCAATGAAACATACATTAGTGAGATCGTGGTGCAGTTACGCGAACGGGTATAGCGGACAACAGAAATAGAGGAAACAGGAAACGATGCAATGATTTCGTGGTGGGATTGTATCAGAATGTGAGGATGGGATATCGTGAATTAAGGAAAAGAATCACGGTTGGCAAAAGGAGCAAAAAGTCCAGTTAAAAACAACGAAATGTGTTATGCCTGGTGCGCGAGACTAGCGCGCACAGAAAAACACATTTTGTACATGTATGCAGGGTGTAATAAAAAGGAGTGGACGTCATAGTGTCTCTTTGACACTATTACTACTAACAGAATCCTTTTTCCGTTTTCCGCTCGTGAAGTGGACGCTAAGTCTCTTGAAGGACGAAAGACTCGAGGATTTACTATTGCCATGGACCTGTTCCCTCTTAGAGGAAGGCTCGCTAAGCTTTGTGACAGCAGCAGCAAGAACGTCAGAGGCAACAGCTCCCGCTTTGTCATCTGTGGTTGTTGAGTCCACGCCAAATGAAGAAGCGCCGCCGCCAACTAGCCGAACGGTGGCGCTCACAAGGTCCTCTTCCAGAGGCGGCAGTGATGTTCTGGGTTCTATGACATCGTCTGCTGCCTGGGGTATTGGCTCCAATTCCGGTTTGACGGGTGGGGTAAGAACGGCCTCCAAAGGAGAAGCATGAGCAAGCAAATTGGTATCTTCCTCGCCTGTCGGAGATTGGTCGATATCCTTCTGGACCATTATCTCGGGAGGCGTTACTTTCCGTAGTGGTAACTTGGCTACAACGACGTTATCATCGACTGGTCGTCGTACACTGTGGCCAGCTTCAAGATCAATGTCGACAGAAGATCGTTTTGAATCCGGTGGTGATGGGAGGGGTACAACATCGTCTACACTCGGTAAGTTGACAGGTTGAGGGGCCGGTGGTTTGGTGATTGATATTGCGGGAACACCAGGAGGATCGACTTTTGTATCGCCAGCAAGTACAACTGGCTCGTCACTGACTTGTGAGCCAAAGACTGGTATCGGTACGACCGCTGCGGACTCGTTAAGGTTCAAGACACCTAAACCATGGTTATCGGAGGCCTAGAATTTCCGGAGAGTTAGTCAAAAAAAGAAATCCTTTGGAGACCTCCCACCTTGCCCTTCTCGACGGGCGAGGAAAGGTCATGTAAAAGCCCTGCTTCATACCATTTTTTGACGCTCTTGTCAGCCCATGCTTCCAGTGGATTCCATCCTCTGTACGGCCCGGACATCCGTAACCCGCCTGGACCCCCGTCTCCGCCACCGTCTCCTTGGCCCCGCCCATTTCCATCATAAAAGTAGGCCTCATACCCAAGTTCATCTTCACTTCCCTCGCCATCACTGTTCCCATGTCCAAACACAAAACCCTCCCCACTCTCTAGCTCATCAGCGAAATTTGATAACCACCTCGCCCAGCCCCCAGGACCATCACCGCTCCAAAGAACGACCTTGGTGTCAAAGTCCCTGCCAAAGACAATTACCTGCCCAACGCTTCCGCCATCTCCGGGGTTGAGATCCACGCCAATGTAATTGCCAACCTTGTCAACTACGAGGGGTATCCAGCCTCTCTGCGAGTACTCTTTGCGTATCCAGCCGTCTGGTATGGACTGCATGAGGCCACGAAGCCGGGGGTTAGCACCGGTCGTTGGGTCTTCATCAACCTCTCTCCAGAACCTCCACTCCTCTAGGACGTCTTCAAGGGGTAGGAGTGACAGGCCAAAGAAGAGACCCTCAGAGCATCCAGCAGCAGACTCAGCCTCTTGTCCGTCGACAGCCAAATAAGACTCCCGGACGGGTGGTGGGAGCGCGAAACCAAACTGCATTTCTATTTGTGCCAAGTCTTGGGGAAGTATTCCGTAATTAAGCGTGTCTCCGAGCTCTGGGTATTCTCGGGTGAGCCAGACTTTTATTCGATTCCATGTAATGGGTAAAGGCGGATATGGTGGTGGTGTCGTTGGATTAGTGTATGGTATATTGTGTAGAGGAAGCAAAGAGGCTGGCCGTGACCGCGAGCTATGTGTATGTGCTCAGACACGAAAGACGAGAGAAACGGGAGAGTTGCTCACGAGGTTGGTGCATACGCGTATGAACTTGTAGGAGACTGCGGAGGGTAGGTATAACTTGGGCTGAGAGGTTCCGGGGCTTGCAGGGTATCTGAACTAAGTGCATCGGGGTGTGTGGACAGTGCGAGAGAGGCAGTCGGGAGAGAGAAGGCTTCTTGTGTGCTGGACATTGCTTGGCCTCTTCGCAGAGACTGCTTGGTGCCACCGGAGAACAAGTTGGCCAGCCAGTTCATCGTCGTCGACGGACAGAAAAGGGCCCCACAGACGATGTGGTTGTGACTGGTCAAAGCGAACCGGCAGCAATTGTGGACTGCCAGTTGCCGTGTTGCCAGAGCGCCCACGCAAATTTCTATTGCTCCACCGCAGTCATCTTGCGCAGCAACTACTTGTAACGACAAGCGAATACATGTACCCTACCACGACGACAGCCACTGCAAGTTCCACCGCCTGAGCATCTAGCTAACAGCTCGAGCGCCCTGCATTCTTTCGGTATCTTTGGGCGCGCAGTACCCGTTCTCGTCTGGGTTCGATGCGAGGACTACCAGTGCTGACGTGGCGATCCACATTCAAATAACTATGGCTCACCTTCGATGAGCTTTCTGCAATATCATCACAACTGGATACCTGCATAGCCTACTGGAGGCCTGACACACGCGAATCATGCCAAACGAGTCTTAGCCGCGGACTGCTTACCGAAGACTCGCGCACCAGGCAACAAGGCCACGGTCTCCTTTCTGGCATTAGTTATGTCTCTGAGTGGGTCGCACGGGAAATGATCTGATCGCTGGTGGATCAGCGTCGTCTTCCGACAACGGAAACGAGCCCTTACCTTTCCTACTCCGCAAACAAAATGGGAATGCCAAACCCGAGGAACCATCTCCTATTTCTTGCGCAGCGCATTGTGCTACTCTGCGATGCGCGCTCTGTTCGATTTTGAGATTAATTTCGTCGGGCGAAGCTACCAAGGCGATGGATTGTGTTTGGTCCCGAGGTACAATTTCTTCAGCCTGTGTGAAACCTTAGGCACGCGACCGAGGTAAATAGGTCCTCAATATACCTATACGATGGTGAGTCTCGCACGCTGTTGCTATAGTTGCTCGCAGCACATCTGTAGCAAACAACATCAAATGGATAGTCGGAGAGTCATAGCTTAGTAGAAACCCACCCGGGTTCCTAGCTTCGTTGGCTTTCCCAGAGGTAACGGCCAATGCCCCGTCTTTGGCTGGCTTCACGTCTCGGCGCCTCGCTCAAAGATATACAAATACAACGTCACCTGTGATAGCTGGCTCCACCTGTGATATGCTCTGCGTTCCTTTCCACTTGGCCAGCTTGAAACCCGCCTGGATGGAAGGCGAATGGTTATTTGACTGTTCGGGAAGTTCCGGTTAAAGTGAAATGGCAGCGAGTGCTCAACTATTTGAGCGCCTTGAGGAATGAGTTCCAACGACACGCTGCCATTCACATACATTTCTTCGGGGTATTTGTTACCAACCAGAGTCGGTAGAAGAGAAGGCGACTGACCTTATCTATTACGAAAGCGTCACCTATCCAAATCACCCAGGCCCACATTGTTCGAGATTGCTGTGAGCCCTTTCACATGCTTTCTCTTCGGAGGGGTAGTAGTTAAAGTTTCTGAAGAGACTTGAGTACTGGCTGACCAACTGGGAAGCTTCAAATAGGATATGATCCGTTCCAACTTTACCGACGCAGAAATGGTCGAGTTTTCCAACCTAATTTGGTCAGTACGACTGACTTTATTCGACCGCTTTGCAGATACAGTCCAGTATCGGCTAGTCGGAGACCCACCTCCACTTGACAGCTGACTTGACTGCCTCGCCGGCCGAGTTCCAGACTTTGTGGTTTGACATCGCGACGCGGTAATTCTTGGCGGCGTAGAAACATACGTGGCCCTCATGCCACTTGGGGAAATATCAGGAAAGTATTCATGGGACAGGAAGAGAGAGACGGATGGTGTAGATTCGTACTTTGCTCATGGTGCTTCTGCTTGGGAGCTCTACTGAGGTGAAGGACACCTTGGCTCGGCTTCAATGTAGCCTGACCCACACCTCAGCACGAATTGAAATGCTACTCCCATGTGGACACACTCAACTACGCGGTAGGATAGGGTGATGATACATTAACCGAGATGACGTGAAGACTGATATGATATGGATTACCTTGGACCATGACGCACTACTTCATGCTCTGCCCAGATCCCCCGAGATCTTGAAATCGCAACCGGTCTTTTCCCTAACTTCTTCCAGCGTCGCTCCCTCCTGCAATTCCGTCAGCTCCAGCACGCCATTCTTTCGATCCACGTTGAACACGGCGAGTTCGGTGATGATCTGGCTCACGGTCCGTGCCCCAGTAAGAGGAAGGCTGCATTGCTCAAGGATCTTTGGGCTGCCGTCTTTCGCGCAGTGTTCCATCACTGCGATCACCTTGGTCTTGTCGGGATTAGAGACAAGATCCATGGCTCCGCCAATGCCTAGAAGAGTGTACAATATAGTGAGAAACTAGGGTGTGCCGACGGGTGCAGGTTTGAATTTTCTACCTTTAACCAATTTGCCAGGAATCATGAAATTAGCGATGTCGCCCGCCTGAGAAACTTGCATGGCCTGTCAAAGATAGACATATAAGTAAGGATGAAGAGTAACAAGCCAGATACACTAACACCCAAGATCGCAACGTCAATATGGCCACCCCGAATCATCGCAAAGGACTCCGAGGAATCTGTGCGTCGCGTCAGCTAAGAGAGCATCTAATTAAGGCATACATACCAAAGATCGATGCACCAGGTACGAGCGTTATGGTTTCCTTTCCAGCATTAATGAGATCCCTTCAAGCACAGTTAACGACCGGGGAAGGGAGTGGAACGGAATCACAACTCACGGGTCAACCTGTTCCTTGGTAGGGTAAGGACCCATCCCAAGGATACCATTCTCACTTTGCAACCAAACATGCACACCCTCCGGTAAGTGTTCAGGCACAAGTGTTGGCATACCAATACCAAGATTCACGTAGAAGCCGTCCTGGATCTCCTTTGCGGCACGCTTGGCAATCCTGTGTCTTTGAGCCAACGCAGTGGCTTTCTCGTCGCTCAGCGGCTCGCTTTCCCCTACTAATTCGCTTGGGGCGAGCGTCACAAACTCAATACGCTTGGGTTCTGTCGCAGGAACCACACGGTCTACGTAGATACCAGGAACGTGAATCGTGCTAGCGTCCAAGGAACCGACAGGGACGATTTCGTCAGCCTAGAATCATGTAAATATCAATAATGAACGATAAGGTCACAGACTTGCCTCGACGATGGTCAATTTGGCATTTTTTGCCATAGCCGTACTAAAGTTATTCTGAGCAAAGCTAGCGCAAAACCTTTAGACGCTTGCGGCGCAACGGTTGATCCCTTGCTCACCGGAAAACACAATTGCCGACCTCGTCGGCTTTCCAAGCCCTGATGAACGCAACGTCGCCGGCGATAGCAGTCTCCATGACAAACTTGCGACCATCGAATTCGCGCGTCTCCTTTTTCACGCCTGGTATCTGAACGCCTTTGGAAAAGCCACCTTCATTGTATCTCATGGGTATGGCGCCCTCCTCGACCGCAGTGGAAGCACCAGTAGGTGTGAAGAATGCGGGTATACCAGCGGCGTGAGCACGTATGCGTTCGACGAGACTGCCTTGAGGGCAAAGCTCCAATGAAACTTCGCCATTTAGATACATTGCTTCGAAAGCCTTGTTCCTAGAGAAACACGGTGGTCATTTGTCGCTTCAAGCGTGGGTGGAGATGATGGGCTCACCCTCCTGGGTATGACGCGATGATCTTGTCTATCTGCTTGGTGGAGAATAGTTTGCCTATAGAAAGTTGAGTCGGCTGGTGTGTGCGTATCGGGGACACATGCATACCAAGACCATTCTCGCCGGTTCCTGCATTGTTGGAGACGGCCGTGAGGTTGGCGACATCCTTCCGCTTCACCAAAGCCGAAACAAGGGTATCTGTGAACAGGTGGGTACATGAAATTCCCACCAACATCACGCTGAACGCACCTGGGACACCAGCAAGCCCGAATCCTGTTGCCGTTCAAGTGGTGAGGACTTGACTAGGAGGAAAGCTCAAGCGCTCACCTCCACAAAGTAAGACATCGCCAGACTTGACGCATTTGACCGCCTCATCGACCGACGGCCACACTTTTGACCGGGGAGCCCGCACAGGCGTACTGTAGCTTCTGAAGTTCGGAACTTGAAGATGTGGCCTGGAGACTACGGGCGCAGCGAGTGGCACTCTCCAAACTCGTATGCGTAACATGGCGAAACGTTGGTCTTGACTTGAACCCCAACCAAAAGGATGGAAGCCAGGTGGACGCGGAAACCCCGGAGCTCATCCGCGCTGCCCTCGCTTATTAGAGTATCGCGATTCACACCAGGCTCAGATTGGCACACGATCACCTGTAATGCGGCCTTCAACAATCCCCCAATTAAGCTTCAACTACGGTGATGAAACCTGTGGGGGCAATAGCCCACTGCGGTAAGTACATTCATCTAATAGCACTGAACTTCAAGCAGGCAGAGACCAGCCAGTCAGCTTGAAAAAGATCGCAGTGCTCGTCAATCGTTTCGACTCGAGCCTAGCAGGTCAGCTGTCTTCTCGCTGCGTAGTTGCATATGGCCGCCAAAAGGTCCTTGCGACGCTTAAGGCAAAGTCTTCTGAGGATCTACCTTCCTACGGATTCCCTTGGATTCAGATTTAATCGACTAGATAATTGCTTGCTGTCTAATGATTCCGACTCACACGTGTCACCATCCCGCGCATGGTCATCCGATACAAGATCGAGTTAGGTCGATCTATGAACAATTTGATGAGCCATTCTACGCCCTACGAGGGTCTCCTCTATCTACTGTGCGCGTTTGGAGTAGCAATTGAACTTAGGATGTCACGAGGCCAGGGATAGAACCCCCGCTCTGATTACCTGGTAAGTTTCAGGTTTGATTGCACTGGGGCGTGGTGGACAACGTCTACTTACAGCGCACGCGATTGTAAACCTTGGTTCGTTCGTTCCATCCTGTGTGTTAGGAGGGCAAGTGATGAGGACGAACAGTTCTGACTAGTTAGGCTGGACACTTTGGGGCTTCCGTCCGCAGTGTCGTAAGCTCGAGAGGTGTAGTCGTCACGGGGGAAGATCATGTCTCTAACCTGACTTTGCTCTTTGTCCCGATTTCATGGAAAACGTTATGCTGCTCCGATGGATGCAACCACCTTCTTTGCAACATCAAATTGGTCCTCCTTTTTGTTCCCTGAAAATCTAGTAGGAGGGGAGTAAGTGGTCATGGTACGCAGCATCAACCTATCCCAGGTCGCCAGTGAAGACAATCTCCGACTCTCCAGATTCGAGGGGTGGTGATAGCTGCCCTGGCGTACTCATATCGCGTGATCATCCGACTATTTGAACGTACGAGGTGATTAAAATTCACTCAAGTGTTGTCGTGCGATCTGCAATATTGAACCCCCTGGCTCAAGGTTGTCCCCATGTCCGTATTCGTGTCCTCTTTACGAGAACAGGCTCTAATCTCGTCCTATTTCTGAATGAATTCATGATGTGACGGCTCGAGGGGTTCATTAAGAGGAACGAAGTTGGTGCCTGCATCTGACATACATCTCCTTTGAGTTTCTTGTGAAGAAAATCTTCTGATAAGTTATGTCTGAGTCATGACTGGACTAGGGTGGTCTTCCGGTCGCGGAGGGCATCTAATGTACTTGGCTAGGGCGACTCAAGGAGGCCTCCCTAAAATCTAGAAGCACGGAAACCTAAAAGTTAGAGAACACCAAAAAGGAGAACTTATCATGAGGATGAGGTGGGTGTGCACTGCATGCGCTGGCTAGGAAATCATGGAGATTCTTCATCAGATAGGGATGAGACAGTGTTGCAAGTCACATTAACGTGTCAGGTCCAGGCACATGTACTTGCGAATTAGCGTCTCCTTCCTGGCCCTTTTGGTCTAGCAAACGAGTTATTCGACACTACTGACCGTGCAATAGCAAGACCATTCCCATCGCTCGTCCCGTTACCCGCATTGAGTTCCTCCTTGAGAAACGCCTCTGTCAACTCTCTAGGATCAGAGGTTTCTATCTTTCTCGATGCCAACACGAAGCCACGTTCCTCGCCCAGGGTGGCCTTCACTTCTTTAAAGATGATGAGAGCCCCAGTCGAGTAGACCATGCGTGACTTGACAGGCGACGTGCTTGGGCACGAATAGATGAACACTACCGAAAAGACGTCAACATCTACGCGAGCATGAAGTCAATTACTAACCAATGTCGCGTCCATTCGGTGAGGCGTTCTGCCAAGCAAACAAACAAAAAGCTATCGCACCAATCAGCCTCCATCGCGTGCAACAAGCGGCCAAGACATACACGGCTCCGAAGACGGAATATGGCTAGCCAACGTCCCCACGTCCCCAATCGGAACGCTATTGCCCAACACGACCTGCTCCAACTCATTGATCCGCTAAACCCAAACCCGATCAGCCAATACGCCCACACGCCCATACAAGTCTTACCAACACCACCAGATGGCTCCCCTCCCCCGCACGCAGCACCCCCACAGCCTCTTTCGCCGCCGCCACCCACACATACCCTACCTCCTGACTCCCGGGGCGATTCTGCCTCCCCTCGTAGCTCGCACCCGCCTCCCGCTCTGCCGCCTTGACTGCCGCCATCTCCCGCTCCCGCGCACTCATCGGTTTGGGCGCAGCCTGGTGCCGTTTATGTGCTGCGTACGCGCCCGGCCGGACGTCCGCCTTGGAGGTCGCGAGCAAGCTGTCCGTTAACACCGATCCCAGCGATTTCGTGAGTGCACTGCGCGTAGAGGCGTAGAGCATCTGCGAAGCTGAATATAGTGAGTGACGAGACGGGTGATCGGGGACGCACCTTTTCCCGAACTTTGGCGTCGTCGGGGACGTAGCTGATAATGAGCCACTCGGACGGGGGATCGTCCAAACGTGCGAGCACGTAGCATGGAACGTTGTCGTCTAGATGGTCTTGGAGGAGGGCAAGGTCGTCGTCCAGAGAGCCAGAGACGTCGACGGACGTAACTGGTACGAGTGATTCTAGCGAGTGCGACCAGGTGAGGTTCGCACTCGGGTGATTGAAGGCCTCGCACCGTTCTGAATATCGACTTTGATGAATCGGACGTTCTTGGCCTCGACAGCAACAGAAAAAACCTGAGTGAGTTCTTCAGACACGAGAATGCCCGAGGTCGCGGCCATAGTTGCAAGCAAAACAATCACCAAATACTAGCCTCAACTCCACATTAGTGTACAAAACAAATTCTAAATGAACGAGGTCTAGGTTATACATTATCTGGATGTATCGTTACAATTCACTGTAGATGCAACACATGGGGTCGTACCGGGAGATCGCTGGAAAAAAACAAACCAAAAACGTCCGTGTGAGATGATTAATGCTGATGCTGTGGGTGTTTATTGCATCCCCAAAGAGCCCATGAATCGAGAGAGATCCAAGCCTTCATATTCGTCTTCTGGCGGAAGCTCCTCGAGACCATGCAATAGATTCTTTTGACTGACTGGCCCAGCCATATCTTTCACTTCCTTCGACCTCTTCTTTGCTGCCGTTGCTGAATCCTCTTCCTCCGACGTTCGCTTAAAGAGGTCCAAAACAAGGTCTGTGTCCATAGTAGAGAGACCAGCGTTTTGTTGTGTGACAACCGAATTAGCAATGTTGAGCTTGAATCGTTGCAACCTGCAATAGATCAGGTAAGAGCGAACCCTCCGATGTCTTGCACATACCCCATGATTTTCTCCTCTAGCGTCCCTTTTGTAATCAGCCGATAGACGTTGACGACCTTTTTCTGACCAATACGGTGAGCTCGGTCCATCGCCTGCAAATCTTTCATCGGATTCCAATCGTGCTCCACGAAAACGACGGTGTCAGCGCCGGTCAACGTGAGTCCCAACCCTCCAACATGTGTCGTCAAAAGAAGGCAGTCAATGCTCGGGTCCGAGTTGAATGTTTGGACGATCGCATGGCGCTTGTTTGGGTCCGTTCCACCATCGAGTCGCATATAGGTGACGGAAGGCATGTACCGCTTGAACAGGTCGTTCTCGATAATATCCACCATCTGCTTCATCTGACAAAAGATGAGAGCGCGATGCTGGGAGAATGCCCCGCTTGGTGTATCCGAAATCCCGTCACTCGGCTCGGCCTTTCCCCCGTCAGCGGCTGCCGTAGAGCTACCTCCTATGCCACAGTCGCTCAAAAGTTGGCTACACATGTCGATAATCAACCGTCAAAACTACGTCAAACACACTTACCGTAGTGCCTGCAGCTTCGGGGCATGCTGGATATCACTTAGGCAATCAAGGTTACCCCCAATCTTGGTTAGGGCAGCCACGACCGCCTCTTGATTCGTCTTCATAACAAGTGACGGATGGTTACAGAGTTTGCGGAGGTATTGCAATGATTGGAAAACGTGTTGTTGGCCACCATCCTTCTCGGAATTTCCAGAAGCCGCCGAATGAATGGCACCTTCAGCCTCTGTCTTTGCATCCGACTTGGAAAAGTCGTCATAAAGGATCTTTTGCAAGTCCGAAAGCTCGCAGTAGTAGTCCTGAATGATCTTGGGCGGTAGATCGTTTAACACATCTTCCTTCAAACGACGAAGCAAGAACGGCAAAACCTGCTTATGCAACGCTTCCAATGCCAAGGCAGCTGCAAGATTCAACATTAATCTTATGGAAAGTACAGCGGCGATAAGACTTACCAGCTTCACTTGTCTTTGCTTTTCCATCTCGTCCCGAAAGAATGGGCTTGCTAAAGCGTTCATTAAACGACGTCTCCGTACCGAGGAACCCGGGCATTAAGAAATCAAATAAACTCCAGAGCTCAAGTACATTGTTTTGGATCGGAGTTCCAGAAAGAATCAATCGATGTTGCGCCTGAATCGCCTTGACCGCCTTTGTCAATTTCGTCTTGGCGTTCTTGATAACATGCCCTTCGTCAAGAATGCAATACAGCCAGTTGATGTCTTCCAAACTTCCAATATCGTTGCGAACAACTTCATACGAGGTAATCACAACGTCCATCGTGACCAGCTTAGTGAGAAGTTTCGAACGCTCTTTCGAGCTTCCGGTATAAAGGATAGGCCGAAGGTTGTCCGCGTATTTCAGGATCTCGTAGTACCAGTGACCGGTGAGGGTTGGCGGACAGATGATGAGCGACGGTAGGTGAATTGCGTCAGAGGTCTTCGTTTCATTGTATTTTTTGGCACGTTCCGCGTGTTTACTTGCCAAAATACATATAGACTGAAGCGTCTTTCCAAGGCCCATATCTACACGTATCACGGTTAGTAATGTTCAGCTTACGATAGGTTGCTAAAAGAACTCGCCATCGCAAAGAACACCATGCAGTTGATACTTCGCGAGAAACGCGAGCCAGTTAACGCCCTCTTGCTGATACTTGCGTAGCTCTGCATTGATTTTGACAGGCATCACATAGGGTTCGACTTTGCTCCCATCAAGCAGTTGCGACAGAAATTGTCTCTCTTCTTGTCGGCGCTTCAGTAGCTCCTCTGGGAAACCGGGTGGGTCGGGCAAACCAGCCTGTAGGCAGCGTTTGAGAATGGCTATGGTTTTAACATAACGCCTACCTCTAGGGGCACCATCTTGACCAGCGATGCAAACGTATTCGTCGCTGTTGACCGGATATCATCATCTACGTCACTCATCCGCCCAAGTACCGGAACGATTAGGAATATAACGTATGGAAGTGCTTTGATGTCAAGCTTTTGTACAATATCTATTATGGCTCAGTAAACGCAGGTACCGCAAACAAAAATGGTGACACACGATAAACGGCTTCGGTAGCTCCTTGTCTATTTGAGAGGACGATCGCGTCTCCGATCAACGGAACCACGCGTTCTATCACGAATCGCATTGCTTCCGCCGTCATGACCTCACAAACGGTAGCAAAGCATCGCGAAGCCGTTTGTCGAATAATTGCGAATTTGCTCCGAAGCGCAATGGCAATAGGCGGGAATAACTCAGCAAGCTTGGGCCATAATGCAGGGTCCAGTGTGGGCGAAACGGCCTCAAGAACACTCAGGGAATCGATGACATCCTGGCCGAGTTGCTTTTCCATAGAAGCATCCGCTTCTTGAGGCGACTCTACCCAAAGTATGAGGACAAGAGCAGACGGCTACCAGCAATAAATCGATCATACCTGTGCTGCATGCACTCAACAAACCACCAGCCATGGACTGCCACATCTTGGGGATGGCTTCGAGGAGATGTGACCCAAACTTCGCCGAGAGCCGATCAAATGCAAGACCCGCTCCCCTTCTAGACAGCTTCGTCTTTGAAGCATCGTCCTCTTGTTTCGCGCTTTCTTCCTTGTCCTGTGTTTCCCTCCCTCCCTTGTTCGCCGCGATCTTTGACCACGTTTGCAACGTAAGTATGCCTTGGTGGATCGTCCGCGAGTATGCAAACGTTGGCGTCTGATCCACGTCTTGGCAGAGAAACGTGCAGAGGTTTTTTACAATCTTGTCCGGAGGCTGGCTAATATTGTGTCGCACGCAAAAATCGATAAAGTTGGCAACAGCAACCGCGGAACGTTTTTGTAAGTCTAGGTTCTCCTCGTTCTGTGGATTGTTAAGTAATCAACAACGATGGCGATCTTCAACATACTTTGATGCCATTCATAATACCCTTCACCACAGGGCTCACTTTGTCTGGCGTGCTTCTAAACGCCACAAACGCCGCTGCGAATGCAGCCGAAACGCGGGCATCATGTTGGGCCTTGACTTCGGAATAGTGCTCGATGCTCTGCACGACTTTACGTCTCTTTTCGGCGATGACACCCAACTCACGTTTCTTCGTTCTCCCGAGGCTGTCTTTGAGTTTTGTATACATGACGCCTACAGCTTCGTGAGCAGTGTCAATGGTGAAGCACTCGGGCCTGGTGCCAGTGATGTCGATCTCGTTTCCGAGGTGAGGGATGAGCGAAATAGGGATCTTGCAGTCACTCGAAAAACAATGTAAAAGCGAATAGCACTCGGCATGTATGCGGTGGAGGGTGAATGCCATTTCATGATACGCAATTGGAGGGGGTCCTTGTAAGAAACCAAGTGCTCTCGTACTGAGTTCGCTGGCGAGAGGGAAGTTGTCGAGGATTGGGCTAGGTGGCGACGACGCTTCGTATGCATATGCCCATTCTTCGGCGACCACGGCAGACAGGAATTTTTGGAGCATGCTCGTTGAGTCCATGTAGTGGACGAGAATGGGCTGAAAAAGCTCTTCGATAGACTGGAGAGTCTGCTTTAGATGTGGATCAATTACCAGTTACGCATGTAATGGCATACCTTTGGCGGCCAGTATATGACGAGGTAGGCAAGCGCAGTTGCTGCAGCAACTCGAGCTTGTATTATAAGTTCCGAGGAGATCAACGACAAGTCTTGAGCGAGCATGTTCTTGTCAACGTTGTGTCTCTCGGGAGCCGTGTCAGTCCCATCCTCCGCAAACGTCGGATGGTGAAAAGTCGACGTGTCGATGGCGACGCCGAGGGGGGTCATCAAGACCGCGTACCACTCAAGGACTGTTTGTTGCTTCACTATTTTCTTGATCAAACCTGGCGTACTCGAGATAACTTCAAGTGCCGTTCTCCAACTAGTAAGCGATACAGATCTTATCTCGGGACGTTCCTCAACAATAAGATTCTGGAAAAGAAGGCGCAAGAATGGAGCTGCTATCCAGTCACGAGAAAGCGATGACACTGTCATAAAAGACGACAGGGTCTTAACGACCGCTAGACGGACATTGGGGATGGTATGGCGAAAAAATGGGAATAGTGTTGGTGCAAGGTCCGTGAGGGGAAGACTAATCACAATGTTAGCTAACGCATGAAAAGCGATTCGGTCACTCACGACAAGTTCGGGTCGCCGAGGATGTCGATAACTTTGCTATACGTAACCAATTTGCCTAAGGACAATGATATGGATTCAAGGAGAAAATACACGAATGGCACCCACCGAGCAAATCCATGACAGCACCGACGCTTGAGCTCAAATCATCTTTCATGTCTTGCAAACAAGTCCACAGCACTGCCAACACTCTGTCAAGCGAATCGGGTAACCGCTCAACTATGTGACTCGCTATAGGCAGCAAACAAGTTGCAGCCACTGCGCGTACGTCGTCATCCCGATCGCCCAACCTGAAGGCAACATTGAGCAACCGACGTATTGAAGACAAAGTTATTATACCCTAGCACAGCAGCGTCCACGACACCCGTCAATATTACTCTACCTGCATCGCCCGATTCTTCATCTTTTGGGGTGTCAAACAAGTCACTTCTGACCGCGACTTCATACTTGATCCCCAGGAGACCGGCATGGCGCACCTCCCAGACATGATTTCGATCATCCTTCTTGCCTATTTTAGCCTTCGATGGAAGGGTAAAATCTTGTCTGATCATTTGGAGAAGGATAGAGTGAACATGGCCAACAGAACGAAGAGGCATGTGTAATAGGAGCGAGGCGAGCGTCTGAGAGACCGTTTCACGGACAGGCGCCACGACCTGGATCAATATAAGGGCCGAATCGAGTAAGAAAGCTTGATGTCATACCTGATCGGAAACGAAGTCTCCGAAGCGATCAAGAACAAAGACACAAAGAAGCTTCGCCGCCAAGTGATTGCACCATTCCTCGTGTGCACGTGCATTGTCTTCCGATGAAACGCCGTCTACGGAAGATGATCAGTAGAGGATGGACACGTATCCCAGAGACTCACCCTTCATGCCACCAGATGCACCTTGCGTTTTGAGTAGTTCTCGTAAGGCCATAGCCGCTCCGTGGCGTATTTCCCATGTAGGAGAGAAGAGATCGACTTCAAAAAGGCCAACAATTCCGCCCCACACCCACGATCCTTGGGGTACTTCGAGAGCATTGGATTGTTGGGGAGACTTTGGAGAAACGGCACCACCCTTTGAAGGATCGATCACAACTTTCTCCGCGGGAGGTGCTTTACTAGAAGGGTCTGGACTATCAAGACGCGACTTTGGTGGTTCTTGTGCCTCAGTAGAGAGAAGGCGCGCTCTACGGAAGAATTGGTAGAGAGCTATGGTGGAAGGTGGTGACTTACTTGTTAGAGGGCCCAGCGGCGGCCGCGTTGTAGCGGGCACCACTACCAGGAGGCGGTGGAGGTGGCGCAGCGACAAACGCTGAACTGCCTAGCTTTCGCTTCCGTTTTAGTCGATTGCGCTCGCGAGCAGAAAGACCACTGAGATCGTCTGGTTCTGCGGCAGGAGTGGCAGGAGTGACGGGCGAGGGTACAGCGGGAGTGCTGGAGTGTGACCGAGCTGGTGGGGAGCGTTCCTTCCTTAGATTGAAGTCGACTTCCATGGGGGAGGCAGAGGCTGCAGGGTCCTCTCTCTTCAACTGTAAATCGGCCTCGCTAGAGGCGTCAGCTTCCGGCTCGATTGCGAGCTCCTTGTCGATGTCCATGTCGTCTGCTCCACCGACGGTGTCGAGAAAATCCAGGCCGAGACGGCTCATGGCTTCTTTGCGGGCACGCTTTACCTCTGCAGAGTTGGCAAGTATTCCGGTGGGTTTCGTAAACTCTTTTCCGGAAGAAGCCAAGAGGAGGGCACCCTTGTGCATGAGCTCCTTGACGGAGAAAGGGGGGAATTCGGGTGCAGTCACGGGAAGATCGGCAGGTTTGATGTCATCTGGCTGCGGGTGCCATACGGGTACGAGGGTAAATATCTGAGAGAGTGCGTTTGAAGCGGCAGATCTGGTTTCATGGCTTTTTGAGTGGAGAAACGGTAAAATCTGGGAGATATGAGAAAGAAAAAGAAATGGTAATCAAATGCTCACGCGAGCGACGACGGCGAGCAGCTCTGACCAGGCAGCGGTGTCGCGTATAGATGGGTGTTGTCTGGTTGACTTGAAGTCATCTACATCAGAAATCAGCGACCGCGCTGCGAGCTGAGCGAGTTGTTTTGCTGCAGTGTTTCTGACTGAAGACGACGATCCAGTATCAAGTAAGAGGAGGAGACGGTCCAAGCTGTGTTCATATAAGAAATAAGTCAGTGAACGAGCTAGTGACTGACCGGGATGTCATTTCTATAAAAGGAAAGAGGCCTGCGCCGATGTGGCGGGCCGGAAACAGGAAAATGATCGTCTGGGGAACTTTCTCACGGTCGTTCCTTCGCCGTTGTCCTTTTTATCTTCGCCCCCGCGTGACCTAGCATGCAATCTCGTCACACGTCGTCACGTCACGCTATGCTTGCAGCGTATGCCTCCCTCGTCCTCAACGACCCCGCCGTCCCGGAGAGCCTCCGCGCCGCGGCCCGTGGACTGCTCGCCGACCCTGCCGCCACCGCGCCCGTCGACCAGCTCATCGCCGATGCCCACCGCCGCCTGCCCACCGACAAGGACCATCGCTGGCATATGCTGTACATTGACGCTGCTATCCTCAAGGTGCTCGCACGCACATCTGGCGATGTCGACGAGGACACCATCAGAGACTGCATCGTGGCCCTCGACCGCGCCATCATCGTTGCTGGTGCGGCCATCGACGACAACCGACGCGACTACATCGTGCACCATATCATACATCAATTGCAGTCTAGCCTGCCCTCGCGGCCACCGACGGCAGTGCTCGTCGCGCAGTCTGATCCAGTGCCGCATCTGACCACGTGCACCAACACTGTGCGGGTCTTGTCTGGACTTCCATCTGCAGTCTCTGGCCCAAAGGACTGGAGCCGCGCGCCGTTTGTTGTGCGTGAATTTGCACGAGATTGGCCAGCGATGGACCAATGGGCGTCTCTCTCATATTTGTTCGCCGTCACAGGCCCTGGCCGCATAGTGCCCGTCGAGGTCGGGAATGACTATAGGTCCAATGATTGGTCTCAGAAACTGATCGCCTGGGACGACTTTCTAGCCTCACTCACTCGTCCTGACCGGAACCTCTACCTCGCCCAGCACAGTCTCTTTACGCAGTTCCCGAAGCTGCGTGACGACATAATTGTCCCCGACATCGTCTATACCGTCCTTGACGCACCAGCCTACTACCCTCCGCATGACGTAATTCTCAATGCATGGTTTGGTCCTAAAGGTACCATATCTCCCGCGCATACGGCAAGTCCACACCCATCTCTCGCGTACATCTAGTAATGATCCCACAGGACCCGTACTTCAACTGTTATGGTGATTCCATCCGTTGAAATTTGTCTGCGGAACTTAATGTCCTCCAGTCCAGGTAGTGGGCCGCAAGACAGTCTGGATTGCACCACCGAATGTGGCCGCAGCCATGTATCCCTATCAGTCCGCTCACTTGTCTATGAGTAATACGTCTCAGGTTGATGTGTTTCCTGCGCAACCTGAGATCTCCCGATCAGCCTTCCCTTTGTTTTGGGGCGCGGTGCCTAGCCAAGCCTTCTGTGTGACGCTCTGTCCCGGCGATATGTTGTTCTTCCCCCCGGGGTGGTGGCACGCCATGCGGAGCGAGGACGTGAGTTTCTCCGTGTCAATGTGGTTTTAGATGAAATCCAGCGGGTTGCCTGGTGGTAGCGGATCAATTAATTGTCTAGTAGTATTAGTAGTCCATGTGTTACCGTATCGCTTTTTCAACCACCGGTCGCAACCGAGTTGTCCACAACCGCCAAGACATACCGGTCATCTTGTTCTCGTCCCTCATGGACGCCGACCGTGTCGTCCACCGCGCATCACCGTTCCCGACGACCAGACACGGCGGCACACGATCTCCCTCGCCATCCACGTCGCTCACCGACCACCACCTCGCCGACGCACTCGCCAGCTCGCGGGACAACGGCGCGACCCTCGATTTCACACACAAAAGTCTCACAGATGTCGGCGAGGACGGCGCAGAGTGTCTGGCAACCGCGGGCAGGTCCACAGAGGTCACTAGGTCTGTTCAGCTGCAACAAGCTCGTCGCGTCCGCTAATCCACCCATCAGAATCGCACTCGGTTACAATCGTCTCGCAATGTTGCCTACTGCGTTTGCACTCCTGTCCCGCCTACGTTATCTCAACCTCAAGAACAATAGCTTTTCTGTTTTTCCGGACGTCGTGCGTCGCAACGTCTCCCCGTTACTTTTATCAGCACCTCACGCGCTACAGTTGACCGTAATGCCTTCCTTAGAGATCCTGGACATGAGTAGGAACAAAATCAAACGACTTCCAACCCAGCCTGGTTCACTCTCGAAACTTCGCGTGCGTTCCTTTGTACTCGTTGTAGCACGCCATTCAAGCCACACTTCAGGTCTTGTGCCTTTCGCGCAACAGGATCACCCGCTTGCCAGGGTACCTGGCTGATTTCGGTAGCCTAGATGTTCTCAAAGTAGACCATAATCCCATCGAATGGCCACCGAAAGCAGCCATCGAAATGAACGCCTCCCTCGACGATCCACATGTCGGCAAGGACTGGATCCTGGCTCTGCAGATATGGATACGCGAAAATAGACAACCCCGTCCAGATGTCAAACCCAAGCCTAGCGTGGAGTCTTTTGTGAGCGAACGTGCTCTTGATCACTCGCTGTAAGTATCATTCGGTCGCGCTCTGTCTTGATCCTCATCTTCTTTCAGCAACGAGAGTATACAGTCTTGGACAACGCTTGGAGGGGGAGACGCTGCAGGTGGACCTACGCCACAAGCTCGCACATTCTCTGATGACGATCATTTCCCTCTACCTCCTCACCCGCTCTCCAATGGTGCCCACTCCAACCGACCACCGCCTCTTCGCTTGGGTTCACTACCACTATACGATCTTCCCCTTCGTTCCGCATCTCCGGAAAGCTACTTGCCAACCCCTGAAGAGTCCGTATCATCTGTCGACGACGATCATACTGCTGTACCTCGTGTCACTCAGCATCAGAGAAACGGTTCGTTTGCACGTAAAAGTCGCGATCGTCGACCTGCGTTGTTTGGTAGGAAGAGTATCCCCGACCTCAACACCTCAGCTCGGCCCGGTGACCAGAGTTACAGCACACGGTCATTTGACTCTGGGTCATCCATTATTCCTCCCCCATCATCTTCACATACGAATGGAACGCCGCGTGACGAGCTTATCATGCCCTCTAACTTGGCGTGTCACCAAGATTCTTCGTCTTCATCTTCAGAGGGATGTCCACAGCAGCAGAAAATTCAGAAACAGTACACGACCACGCCTCCATCCTCAGCGTCACCTACATCCGCGGATCGCTCGCATCCTGTCCCTGACATTGACCGCCACGCCTATTTCAAACGTCTCTCCGCCCTACCTGCTAATGCGATCGCCGGTAACCTCCCTCTTCCCCTGCGTTCCCTGGTCGAATGCGCACGTTCTCTTTACTTCTCTGTTTCTCAGGTGCACCAAGCGCTTTCTCACTACATCACGTATACCATTGACCAGAAGCTTTCGTCGGTTCTTCGTAAAGTCACTGACCCGGCATATACTTATATGACGCAGCTCAATGGTGCTCTTGAGCGATTTGACTCTGTTGCCAAGAAGACGACGCCTCCTCCACTGCTGTGCAGAGCTTTGGTGGAGAGCAGTAGGGACTCGGCCGCCGTGTTCGGAAAGGCAATCGCAATGCTCTCTCTCCAACTCAAGATTTTGGCATCAAAGGATGATGACCGATATATGCGCTCGCTTGTGCTCATCTTTTATGGAGCAGCCGCAGAGATATCACACGCATGGCGAAGTATGATACCCCATGCTGAAGCCATTAAGCCATACTTGTCAGACCCTCGCCGAATCCCTTGCAAGACGAAAAGTCACACCTTGGCACCCCCTTCCTTGAATATCGATACCTCATCACCTATTGTCAATGTAGGGCCATCACAACTCTCCGGGTTCCAGCGCAACATTCCAATTGCGCGATCGCGCCATACGCCTACTACCCTGGGCCGAGTTCGTACGACTCGACGGCATGCAGGATCGTTCAGCTCAAAGGACGTGGAGATCGGAAGGTCATTGCCGTCTATCGACCCGCCCCTGCCCATTTTGTCGAGTAGTATATCGCCATCCACTCGGCGCACTGGACAAAGGGGTCCAGGTGCATCGCTGTCTGCATCTACGTCTAGCCTTGGACCCTCGGTGGTAGCAGGAGGTGCGCCACACGTTCCACTTCCGCTGTCGGCACCGCAACCCCGCTTCCCGCGGACAACTCGAAACGAATACCACTCGCGACAAGCATCACAAGCCTCGTTGATAGCATCATCTACGTCTTCACCGCCTCGAGGCTCCAGACGGAAACCGACGCTTGAAATTCCGCTGTCGAGAACACTCGTTGACAATGATGCCTTGAACTCGATGGAGACGGCGGTGGACACAGCACCAGCAATATGGGAGCTCATGCATGAAATGGTAGAGTCCATGTCAGAGACACCAGGATTGAGTGGCGACTTCCGAGATTCGATTGACAAGGCCAAGATTGTCACGGAACGTCTGCGACTCAAAATTGTTTCCGTGCGTGCTGGGGACCCGATCGCTGATAGAAGAGCGCTACGCGACGATGCACACTTGTTCGTCAAGGTACCCTTCCCTGGCTTTTAGGTTCTTTTTCCCAACGTTGCCGCTGTTGACATGCGTCTGTTTTAGATTGTTGTGAAGTTATCAAACTTTATCAAGACTTATGGGTCCTCCCATGCCGTTTTTCCAGATCTCCGTTCCAAGATGATAGCTCTCACTAATTCGACACAGGAATTCGTCATGCTTTTACATGTATCATCGTTTTCTCCAAGTAGCCCTCTCCCATACTCTCCCATGATTTCAGCGCCAGTGCACCCTACGAACGGGACAGCCAGTTTCCGCGGATTCGATAATAAACTCGGTGCGAGCTTCTCACATTGGAACACACATCAACCCAAAGCTCTCAAGTTGGTTACCCCTAGTTTAGCGAACCTCCCACGCAGCGCCCTGAGGAGCCAATCTCAGTTCAACTCCACAACCGCGTCACGATATGTCATTCCCGCGAGTGCTGGCCTTGTTGGTTATGGTAATGGAGAGAATTCCAAAGGAGACCCCATTGTGGATGAAGGCTGAGCCTCTTCCATGGACGGTTAGTACCTCCCAGCTTATGCATTTCCTCTTGACGTCTGCGTCAGAGGTATCCCTCTTCTCATGACTCTTACATTTTTCTTCGTCCACGATCGTTAAGATATTGCCGAACCCTCATCACGTCTCTGCCTGCATTTTAGCACAATCTTTTAAACCCAGCACTACATTATTCCCCCAGTCTCTGCATCGTAAATCAATATCTAGTACTCGTGCTCGCTCTCTCCGTAGCCCTTTCCTTTCATTCTTTTTGTCATCGTCCAATTGGCATATATAGGCTTTTACTCTGGATTTTCCTTGCGACAGGAAATGGAAGTAGATTGAGATGATGGTGCCGATCGCATCTTGAGATCTACTAACCTACTGAGCTCAGGTGTTGTCTCCCACTGCCAGCCAGAGCTCACTTGCTCACTCACTCATTGTTGTATGTGAAACACGAGTTTTGCCTGTTCGAAACGGTGGCGCGTCGCGAATCGCAACCGTCCGGTACCGCTGTAGATGCATATCCTGGTCCCGGAGTCGTTTCTGCCCCTGAGCTGGTTGATCCAGAGGCACTGTCCTGGAATGTGACCGAATGAGTCAATGCATTCCAGTCCGTTTGATGGGCTGTTTCAACGCCACCATCGCGTTGTATGGAGGAGAAACGGGTCTTGCCAGTTAGTCCACAACATACTACTGCGTTCTCCTCGGCTAGATTCATGCCTGCAAGGAATGATCATTATGCGATATATTATCATACGGTAGTACAACGACGTCACAGAACCATGAACATGGATAGAGGCGTAATCAGATCAGATAGCTTCACCGACGAAGCTAGTTACAAGGGTGCAAGTGAAGCCCCAGTCGTATGTAGCGCCGCATACCTGACACGGCCAAGGCTGTCGTCAAACCCTTGTTCCCGATCATGGTGCCTGTCACACCATACCTGTACGCCCATCCGATCGGCCACGACCCATCCTCCTCTTGCATCCTCGCAAGCCGCTCGTAGTCTTGCCTCGCACACACATCGACAGTGGCGGCAGCGTGGATACGCATCGCGAGCGCGAGCGCGTCCCCTGGAGACCCAAAACGTTCGATGACGCGCTGCGTGAAGAGTGGGCCGAGTCGCTGGCGGGCATAGATGGACACGGAGAGGAGCCGGGAGAGGAAGAAGAGGAACGGGTCCGGGCCGCAATAGTAGTAGGTTCCGTTGGTGTACGCTCTGTTTTTCAAAACGTTATAAACCCAGTTGAAGGTTTCCTCAAGTTCGCCGCCACGACCGTTGGAGTAGAAAAAGGTGAGTACATTGACGCATACGACAGGGTCTAGTATACCGATCAGCAGCTGGACTACGGCACCTATATTATGAGCACGTACCAATGCGGGGACGCGTCACGTCGAAATACGACTGAATGATACCATCCTTATTTTTGAGTGACAAGATCTCGTTCATTATGTCGCTTTTCACTTCCAGAGATAGATGATCGGACACTGTACAAGTAATGGACGTCGTATCGAGGTCATCCGGGTAAGTAGTAGTGGTAAGAACAACCCCAGCTAGCACAAATATTCAGTCAAGTTACCTTTTGAAAAAGAAACGGATACATACATTTGAAGAAATTGCTGAGGCGGGGGTACTTGACGTAGTCGACCAGGCTCGGATCACCCGTGGCCTCGAGAATTATCAATTGCGCAAAATTTTCCCTTACAACAACTCCAGAGTTGGTGACAGAATCCATCTGCTTTGCGTGCCTGCGCAAATATTGCTCTCCATCGACTATCGGATTCCGCACGAGCGTCTTCAGCTCACGGGTGATTTCCTCACACGAAGTAAAGACGACTCCCTTGAACCCAAGGGACTGCGCAGTCACGATGTTTTCCAATTTGTCATCCACAAAGAGGGTACGATTGGGGTTGATCCCAGTATATTCCAGAACATGGCGAAAGTAGCCAAGATTTGGCTTCCGTTCATGTGCCTCTGCGGATGTGAAAACGCGCTCAAAGAGAGCCCAGTCTTCCGGACGAGCTTTGCCGCGGAGAATCTCCCAGTCTGGTGCAGAAATATTGGACATAGCAAATAGACGGATGCCACTGTTCTTCTTGAGCTCGTGAAGGAGGGAGACCATAGAAGGGTTGCTTTGAAGCGTCCCCCTAGCCGCTCGAAAAGCAGAACACACTTCGGACGTGCCGAGAGAAAATTCCTCGGCAACGAGACGATAGGTTTCTTCTTCCCCAATGTTTCCCTTCTCGTATTCGAACCAGTTAACGGAGTGTAGAATTCTGCGGAGAGTCTTGGGAGAGATGGAGGTGTCGGTATTGGCTGACCAAGTGAACAAAACATCGCCAAGGTCAAATATTATATTATCGATTTCGCGATCATGGGCGGCGACGGGGAAGGTTTTCGCTTCCGAGGGAAGGGGAGTGGCGAGGGAAGTTACGGAGGCGGATGGTAAGGAGGAAAGGAGAGGCGAGAGTTCCACGGACTCTGTGGGAGAAACAAGGGCCGAATCCATAGTCTGATTGCAGAGGCTTGAAGGCCCGAACAATCGTTGTTTAAATATAATGGAAGCTGATTCTGGTCACCGTGCGGCCCGTATGACAATCATTCTACTCCCGGGTTTCCCGAAGGCTATGGACAACTTCGAGGCTCATTTGCAGTCCAGGCACATTGTTTGGTGATGCTCTAGAGGCAATGTGATTCGTTATTCTGAATAAAAACGAATTTACCTGTGTAGCAACAGGGAACCACTTCCGAGACCGGTCGGTATGTGGCGTAGAGCGGGGCGTGAACCGTTTCTCTTTCTGTCACTGCAGCCTGTGCATGTAGAACCTTGAGATTGCCTGCGGCCCGGAGAGAGTCACGGGCTACAATTGTGCTGGTGTGGCACAGCTGGCTTGAACGTTGAGCGTACCTGCCTCTAGTAGACACTCCGGGCCACTGGCTATGCTGTATGGTCATGTGCAAGTCATGCGGGGTAATGTGGTCAGCACCGGGATAGAGTCTCTGAGTGATGAAATACGACCCGAGAGAAGGATGGCTCGCCTCCATCGATGTAATCATGGCGCCGCTCAAAAGTTCAGCCACTGCCGAGGCTAAATACGCTCGTGTCGACGCAAACCAAGATGTCGAACCTGGAGAGAGAACTTTGCATGATCAATCATCACGTCACCGGTTCGCCCATATAACCTTTGCCGTGCGACAAAACGGGTCTAGTGCGGACGATCATTGCTAATATCGATCATCACGTATTTTCTACCCGTGGGCTCGGTCAACGAGTCAGGAATCCCTGCACTACGAATACATGGACCAGCCCTCGGCTTCTCCTCGAGACTCAGTCGCTCAGTTAAGAGCCCTCCTTTCCATCTCCAACAAATTTGTAGTGGCGAAAAGTCATGTGTAGCACGAGCAAGTGAACTGGGAGATGTGGTCTAATTCCGCCAGGGTGTAAGTGTGCAGCAATGGAATGACTGGTCTGGATTCAAAAGACACCCGGACGGGCCAGACGTCATCGTCAGAAGAATATCAATAGGGTTATGCACGCACTCTCCTGGTCGACTTCCACACATGATTTCTTGGCGACGAACACTTGTGTAAGAACCGCAAATGGGTGAAGAAAGTTTGGAATTACTACGTCTTGAACTACTGTTCAAATGTGGTCCATCTGCGACAAGTGTTCTTCCGACTTGCTCTTCGACAGAGATCAGTGGTGGTCTCACGCAAGCTCCTGCTGTAACGGAGACAAGCGAGTCAAATGATAAGGTCTCTGAGGAGACAGCATGCCATCATCGCCTCTAAGTTTAGATGACGGTATCCCTATCCATCTACCAGTTGGCACTTTGTTAAAACATGCAATTCTATGGCTCGCACAAGTGTATATGGTATCTATGGCGAATACTGAGGTCCGGCGAGCTTGAACGAGTGAAATCCGTGCAGAATTGAGCAAGGCCACGCTACACTAGTCACGTGCAGTAGTCGCTTCTTGGTCCTTCCAGTTCTGTTCACCCGTCCAATGCTCGTTTAAAGGGAGTGTGCTCCCCTCATGAGTCAATGTCGTCGCCGTCATAGTACGGAGCATGAACTTCAATGATACCTTCTGGCACTGACTCTTTGCGAGTGTTCGTTTGGACGTCATCGTTTTCCTCCTCCCGCTGGTTGCACTCAGGCGTTCTTTTAAGGTATCGTCAACCTGCTAGTGCGAGCGGACGAGATCCTTCCGGATGCTAAAGTTCAGTTGCTTGAACGAAGATTGAAATTACATCGATCAGTCAAGATGAAATAAAGGCTCGCATGACGTTTGAATCTTGAATCTTGGTCTAGCGATCCCCTTGGTTTCCATCCCAGATCAACAGGTGTATTGCGGTTTGCAACAAATGAATCACATCAACACATTAACCTACAAACTGCAATGCATTGTACCCTCTCGTGAACGCATACGCAGTGGATAAAAAGTCGTCGAAGCAAGAAAAGGGGAGAGAAACATTTCAGTCAATGGAATTCAAGCGAAGCTCAAGCTCCTTGTAGCTCCGCATGGCCGACATGGCCAACGCCGTTGTTAAACCCTTGTTTCCAATCAAGATGTTCGATATGGCATACCTGTACGCCCACCCCATTAGCCACGATCCATCCACTTCTTGCATCCCCGCGAGCCGCTCATAGTCTCGTCTATCGCACAGATCGACTACAGAGGCTGCGTGGACGCGCATGGAAAGCGCGAGCGCATCCCCTTCAGACCCAAATTGCTCCATAACACGTTTTGTGAAGAGCGGACCAAGCTCTTGACGAGCCTCGATGGATTTCGAAATGAGGCGCGAGAGGAAGAAAAGGAACGTGTCTGGGCCGTAGTAGTAGTGGGAACCATTCATATATGCCCGGTTCTTCAAGATGGCATAAACCCATTCAAAGGTCTCCCTCAGGTCGCTGCCACGGCCGTTGCAGTAGAAGAAAGTGAGGACGTTGGTACAGACAACTGGGTCTGGCAACCCCGACAAGGTCAGTGGTGTGCAGCACGTAGAATAATTGGACGTACCGATTCGGGGGCGCGTAACGTCAAAGTATAGCTGGATGATGCCGTCCTTGTTTTTGAATCTCAACATCTCGTCCATGATGTCATTTTTCGCTTCTAGAGAAAGGTGATCCAATATCGTGCATGTGAGGGACGTCGTGTCCAGGTCGTAGGGATAAGTGGCCGTAGTAAGAACTGGCGTAGCTATTACAAGTTATATAGTGAGCCGTCGTCTACTAAAATGGGAGAGCGCACATTTAAAAAAATTGCACAAACGAGGGTATTTGGTATAGTCGACAAGGCGTTCATCGCCTGTGGCCTCGAGAATGAGCAACTGTGCAAAGTCTTCTTCGACGACGACACCCGAATTGGTAACGGAATGCATCTGCTTCGCGTGATCGCGCAAGTATTTCTCCGCATCAACTATTGGGTTCCGTAGAAGTGTCCTCAACTCGCGGACGACCCCCTCAAACGACGTGAAGACAATGCCCCTGAGCCCAAGGGACTGCGCAGATACGATGTTCTCCAATTTGTCATCCACGAAGGCAGTGCGACTAGGATCAATGCCAGTCGATTCTAGGACATGGCGAAAATAGCCAAGATTCGGCTTCCGCTCGTGAGCCGCAGCGGAAGTGAAGACGTGGTCAAAGAGAGCCCAATCTTCAGGGCGAGCCTTGCCGCGGAGAACCTCCCAGTCAGGTGCGGAAATATTGGACATAGCAAACAACCTAATGTCACTGTTCCTCTTGAGCTCATGGAGGAAAGAGACCACAGAAGGGTTAATCTGAAGAGTGTCTGCAGCTGCTTGGAAAGCAACGCCCACTTCGGAGGTATCTAGAGAGAATTCTTCGGCGACGAGACGAAATGTTTCCTTTTGGCCAACGTTGCCCTTCTCGTACTCGAACCAAGCGACAGAATGTAAGATTCTCCCCATTGTTTTGGGAGGGATGGAAGAATCTGTATTGGCTGACCAAGTGAACAAAACATCGCCGATGTCGAATATTATATTGTCAATTTTGCGATCATGTAAGGCAGTTGCGAGAGCCTTTGGACCCAAGGCAGAAGTCACAGCGTGAGGAGATAATAAGGTGGATGGCAAGGCAGAAACGAGAGGCGGTACTTGCATGGACTCTGCAGGGCCAACATTGACTGAGACCATGACCTCTAAGGACGCCTCAGTGAGAAAGACTGGATAAATGCGAGAGTCCAGGTAGGGACTTATATAAGGCTACGGATCGAAACCGATTCCGTGAACCATAACACGATGAAACGTCTGCCTCAGGTAGTTTAGCTTGCAGAAAGAAAGGAGTAAGGCACACCGCAGCGTTCCGGCTAACTTGCAAAGACCGTTTCACCTCTTTCTTTTCGGAAATACCTCCGTTTATTTCACGTTGGGCTAGCCAAGTCGAAATTCCCCGGAAGAATGGGATTGAATCTGGTGGCCGCCCCACCTGGGTAAACCTTATGGCAACACAAAAGGTGCCGACTCCTATGTGGCTATACCGGAAGAAACGCTCTCCAAGTTGAACAGTAATAAGTGCCCCGATGCGAGCACTTAAGTAGCACTGAATAACATATCGGGCTCAAGGGGACTAGTGCTCCTGGTAGGTGAAATTTGCAGCTCCGTGTGCCAACTAATATCTTATTCGTCTATACACACATCGAGTGCTGTACCAACTACCAGTGGCGAATTGCGCAGTGATGGGCCGGGGTTCATATCGGACCCACAGATCATCCGGACTGAGGGCCAACGTGTGTGTTTCTGCGCACAATATCATCACTGCTACTCGGCGCGTCGGAAACTGATGCCTACCCGTATCCTTGCTGTGAAAGACACGCTAACCCATAGTTGAGAGTGTCAATGGCAAGGATCATGAAGCCATTAGTCTTTTCAAGAAACCAGCACATCACATGGAGGTTCGCAATATAACTCGTACACATACATGGTATGCAGACTCGGTATTGAAGGTACTATTCATTGGGTTCCTTCAATGTTTAATCACATTGCCATTCCAACATAGTTCCTACCAAGACCATGAATCGCGTCAATGCGACCATTTTGGATGCGTTAAACTTGGGGGACGACACCCGCCCCTGCGACTCGCATTTCTGAGTCAGATAAATTTTAGTAGTCACGATCGCGCAGTGAATGTCTCATTCGTCGTTCTTTTGGCATGTGGTATTTCAGGGCGGGACCTCACCCTCGAGAATAGCACCACCCATCAAAAAATGAAGCGGGATGCTGCCCGTGGACCTTACCAGAGCCTGTCGCACCTCAATCTTGCACATCCAAATTGCGGCATGTGTGCGATGCCTCCTGATGAATCGTATGCTTTCTCGTTTGCAAGAGAATAATGTGAATCGAATGATCTCACCAATGATATAAATTAATGGACGAGGGGCAACTTGTGATATAGGACTTGCAAGCATTCACTTGCTTCCACACCCCATGCCAATTTATTGTTTTACTCTCCTTTTTGGTTGTCTTTCCTATGCTCCGGTGGGCTCTTGAGTCACCTGACAGTGGCTATCTCACTCCCTTACATGCTCTGCTTTCCACATCTTATAAGGATTTGGCCTACAAGGTTTCGCCTCTCACATTTGGTGAGATCTACATCTGTTTCAACTTCGCCACTTTTATTACGAAAGTGTGTTAGACTCCTGGGTGCTCTGAGGCTGTTGGAACGTTTCAATTCGAGTGTAAACTAACAACCGGCCCATTGGGTATGTCCTGAACGTAGCAAAAAGTCTTAACAATGTTCACATTTGAAAATAGGATATATGTGGCATACTTCACTTACTGTGGAGAATACGCCCCCCCCCCCCCACCACTCATCTAGCAAGGATGGGTTAAGTATCAGTTTCGTCATGATAGGGACCAAGCAGTGCCCTATTTTAGGATAGCGGCTGGAGGGAGGTGCCTTTGAAGGGAACAATTTTGTTCATGTTTACGATCTGCGGCCGAAACAACCTGTGGAATACCTTGCTCTCTAAGTGACTTCTATGAATGTTGGAAATGAAATACAAAGTTGTACGTATCAGGTCCCAGGGCGAGTGGCAGTGCATCCGCCTTGCCAAATCTGATTGTACGCGCAGTTTCGCAATCAATGGCTTGAAGGTAGGGGAGAAGGGGGGAGAGGTCTTGGATTATTATAAAATCATGCCAAATGGTGAGCACGCGATGTAGACGCAGTTGGAGGGCGATCACTTAATTGATCCGGCCAACACATATTTCTTTGCCAAGATCCCTTGCACAGATAGGTACGATTTGAATCGGCTTATTCCTGGGCGACCATAGGAAGGTTTATTGATTGAAGGCATGTGAATTTGTTTGATCGGCGTCAATCTGGCGAAGCCGCTGGCGTTCGCGTACTTGCTGATCCTGCATCAGCCATTCAACGAGTAATGGCGCACAGAACGAATATTCATGTCCACATCCGCACACACTAGGTTATACCGAATCGTGTGGGGCATTCGGTGAAAGAAAAACTCGATCAAAAGACCGCAGGCGAAGCTCCAGCTCCTTGTACCGCGGCCCGCCGCATACCTGACACCGCCAACGCTGTTGTCAACCCTACATTCCTAATCAACACACTTGCCAAACCATACTTGTACACCCACCCCAGTGACCGAGAGAGAAAGTAGAGAAATGTGTCTGGACCATGGGTAGTAGAATGTTCCATGCATGTATGCCCGGTTTTCCAAGATATCGTGGACCCGATCAAAGGCCTCCTGAAACTCGTAGCCGCGACCGTTGGAGTGGAAAAAACGCGAGTATGTTGACGCAAACGATAGGGTCTAGTGATTTCACGAGGTGAGCGGGTGTAGAAAGTACGGAATGATTTTTGAGCACGTACCCATTCGGGGATGTGTGACGTCAAAGAATGTCAGAGTAATACCGTCTTTATTTCTGAGCATCAAAATCTCCTCCATGATGTCTGTTGAAAGGTGATCCGACACCGTACACGCGATAGACGTCATATCAAGGACATATGGAAAAGAAGCCGCAGAAAGATCTTCCCCGGCTAGTACAAAGTCAGTCATCACATTCTGCAGGAGAATCAACGAGGCATGCACTTGAATGAATTACACAAACGTGGGTACTTGATATAGTCGACAAGACTTGCATCACCCGTTGCCTCAAGGACGAGCAACTGGGAAAAGTTTTCTTCCAAAGTGACACCCGATTCGGTGACGGACTTCATCTGTTTCGCATGGTCGCGTATTTCTCCCCTTGAGCCCGAGGGACTGCGCAGACACGACGCTCTCCGACCTGTTGTCCACAAAGGCGGTGCGACTAGGATCAATCCCAGTAGATTCCAAGACATGCCGAAAGTAGCCAAGATTCGGCTTCCGCTCGTGCACCGCGGCCGATGTAAAAACGTAGTCAAAGAGAGCCCAGTTTTCAGAGCGGGCCTTGTTACGGAGAACCTCCCAGTCAGGCGCAGAAATAGTGGACATGACAAACAGCCGGATGTTACTGCTCCTCTTGAGCTCGTGCAAGAGAGCGACCATGGATGAGTTGCTTTGAAGCGTCTCTCTAGCCGCTCGGAAAGCGGATTCTACCTCGGAGGCGTCAAGAGAAATTCCTGAGCAGCAAAGCGATACGTTTCCTCTTCGCTGATGTTGCCCTTTTCATACTTGAATCATTAGTAGAGCGCAAAATTTCATGGAACGTTTTAGGAGAAACGGAGGTGCCCGTATTGGTTGACCATGTGAATAAAACATCACAGAGGGCGAATACTACATTGTCTATTTTGCGATCACAAGCGGTAGCTTGGATGGTTCCCGCCTCCGAGGGGGAGGAAGTAGCGACACGCATGACGTATTGAGACATTCCCTTTACTTCTACCATCGGCCGTCGTCAGTGGCTGCTTCTAAGTAACCAACTTGGGCCGTACGAACCAAATGTCTGGCTTCGCAAAACGCGCGCGCTCACCTTTTAGCACTTACATATGTAGCAGCGGCGTCCGATAGCGGTCTACTTGGTGCAATGCGATGTGCGAACCTTTTTTCTATTTCCACGTGTATACGATGAGCCACCGGTGGTACGAATCAAAGCAATTATCGAGCCTAACCGTCAAACTCAAACCTTTATGTATAGTGGGCACTGGCGGGGTATAACTCGTCTTGCCATTGGTCGTGTTACACAAAGTGTCTTGTACGGGCCACAATGTCAATAGTAGAGACAATGTTACGAGGAACGGTAGGGTATGTGAAGCACCAATTTCCAGCCAGCAGCGAGTGACCTTGAACATCTCGGTGAGCGCAGCGACTTACCGGCGAATTTTTATTTTGAAGTGTCTGATAATTCCCAGTCGATGACCTCCCTTTCAAATGTAGAGAAATTATCTGGTTCGTGATGTTGTGATCGAGTGACGAATATGTATGACATGGCCAAGGCAAACATCCAAGTAAATATTCCCTGATGATATCCAAAATGTTACCCTAGAACGACATGCGAAACGGAATGGCCCCACCGAAATAGACAACTGTAACTGGCTCCCGCTATCTCAGGCTTCAGCTATTTCCGTCTGCGGTCCGGTTCTCTAGCATCCTATCAATCTCAGCCCGGATCTCCTTTAGGTTTGCCTTCAGGGTCTTGGCATCTTCAAACTTTCGATGGGCCATGGCTTCGCCCACAAACGACTCAAGCAGAGCTTCTTGCTCAAGGAGTGGTTGCAGTGCATGCGCAAGCTCCGAGTCTGGATCCACAAGCGGCGTGGGGCCATCGGGCGACAACTGTCTTTTTGCCTTGGGAAGTGACTGCGACGGGATCAGTAATAGCTGGGTGCAGGCGACGAAATACTTACTTGGAGAGGAAACATGTATTTTTGCAGAAATAGGTCTGCACGGGTGCGGATTGCGAGCTGAACGCGATCTTGGGAGCTCCCTGGAGCACATGAAATCTTGCGGATGCGTTTGGAGATGGCATCATATGAGGCAAAATCGTCCAGGATTTGCTTGCGAGCAGCAGCGGCCTCTTTATCAGGCGGGGAATCCGAGCTAAGAGCGGGGTCTGAGTTCAGGATATGTATTGAGGCTATAGACTTACTTGAGCGTCAGGAGTAATTCTTGAAATTGCGGAAGTGCATCCTCGATCTCTTTCTCGAGAGTAATAAACGCCTATGGCCATGCTAAACGGGGGCCCTTAAAAGCATTCGAATATACTATACCTCATACAAGCGAGCCAGTGGAGGTGTCCGTGATACCTCTTGATAAAATTGCTCTCGTCTGAGGAAGGAAGCTGATAATTAATGCAGTCTCTGTAAGCGGACAACGTACGAGAGGACGGGTTTGCAACTTCTGCACACCCTCACCCCCTTCAAGAATTTCTCGTCCTCGGCCAGTGTGTCGTCCTTTTGTTTCTCCTTCCCGTTTCTCTTCACGGGTGAGCCTGTCCTATTTGCCTTTCTCTTAACGCCATAATCAACACCTTCGCCCACCTCTTCTATCTGCCGAGTCTTTGAATCTACGATGAACAATATAGAACATGGTTCAGGGCGCTGCGGGCGTTTGATTGGGAGCGAGCAAATGATTTGACCACAAAGACGACAATGGTGCTTCCGGTTCGTTATTGAGTGGAAAGAAGCACTAAGACTAGTTAGGCAGTACAATGTTGAGAAGCAACTGATTTACGTGCACAAAGGACACTTGGAAACGACGGCGTCTTCTTGCCAGGGGGCGATGCGCTGCTCAGCGGCTAAATAAGCGAGATGGATAAGCGCAATAGAATGAGGGGAAGAAAAGCATACCTCGAATATCGCCATTCGTCCCCTGGAGTGCCTGGGATTGCATGACACCTTTCCAAATGTCGCTAGCATCCATGTTCTTTAAACTAGCCAGGTCCAAATCGAAGAGTGATTTCCTGCGCTCGACTGCAAGTTTTTTTGGTTCGGTCGTTTCACTGTCTTGCGTCGGGAAATGGAGATGGATGAGTTTTTCGAGGCGCCTTTCAAGTTTTGTGCGTTCGATACGGGTAGCATCGTGTTTGGCTTTGCGGACGTGGGTGAATTCGTCCGTACGGTGGCGGTACACACCCCTAGGCTGGAATCCGGGCCTGTAGGTTGCCGATGAACGGGGAGGAGTGAAAGGAAGGGGCGAAGATGACGGAGGAGGGGATGCGACGGGAGAAGGTGAAAGGCTGGGTTGAATGGAAGCGGACGGTAGCAAGAGAGAGTGATGTATTGTAGTAACCAAAGAGGAATTGGGCGTGTGTGATGGGTTGATTGGATTGGGTTTGGCATCGCTGATGACCGAGTTGATGGACGGGACACGGCTGTGAAGCGAAGGAGAGCTGGGAGGCGATGTTGCGCGGTCGGGCTGGTGTGATGACGAGGAAGAGGGTGCTCTCGACTGTGGTTCGGGTGGACGGAGCGTCGACGGAGCTCGTGCTGGGTACAAGCGGCGGAATGTAGTCGACTTCTTTGGAGCAGCTGGGGGCGCGGAGGAGGAGGACGGGTGTGTCCCGTTGACGGTAGGTGGCTCCGGCAGTGGAGGAGGAAGTTCCTTTGTCACTGGTGCGATCTCGAGCACGAGTTTCTCCGTGTCCCATTCAGGTGAGGTGGGGGGTGGTATATTGGGCGGTATTGGGAGCACAGATGCAGTGCGCGAGTGGCGCTTTGACTGTAGATGTGTCAGTAGAGTTGTTCGCGGACGATGAGCTCTCCTACTCTGTAAGCCTGGTACGGGACTGTCTGGTTCTGCATGGGATGAGGAAGAGGAATGAGATCACGTGATGTATATGGTTGCACCAATCCATCATGTATCGGTCCACGCTGCCAATACAGACACATGCCCAGCCAGTCACCGCACTCGCATTCGACCCCGTCTCGGATTCTCTCTGGTCAGGTGACAACGCCGGCACTGTCCTCGCCCTTCACTCCGTCCACGGCATCCGCGGCGTGTCTTTCCCCGTCGGCGGTGCGCTCCCCGTCAAGCACATCGCCGTCGCCGACAACCATGTTCGCGCACTCGGCACTGCCGGACACGGCGTCGGCGCATGGGCAAAGGGCGGCGTGAACAAGTGGTACTATCGGCCGTCTTCCGCGACAGTCGCCGCCGTGTCCCCTTCCATCTTCCCCTCAAACATCCTTGCAGTGGCCACCTCTGCCCCGGATATGGTCCTCCTCAACGCCATAACCGGCGCAGTCCTCCGCCAGTCACCGGCACCTTCTCACATATCACATCTCGCCTTCTCACACTCGACCCTCCTCGCTGCATACGCCGATGGGCACATCCGCGCACACGATCCACGCACGGCAATGCGCAGAGAGAGCAACGCTGTACTTGCACACGCCAGCGGTGTACAGGATTTCCAGATATCGGGCAACTTTGTCTTCACCATCGGATGGAGTTCGAGGCATGTTCCCTTCTCTCTTGCTTCCTTTCCGCTCACTTCATGTAGACATGGACATGATTTTCCCGACCCACTCGTAAAGGTCTATGATCTGCGCAACATGAGACCGCTTCCGCCCGTGCCTTTCTCCGATGGCCCTGCATTCATCAACTTGCTTCCCATGCATACATCCAGTCTCGTCATCACTTCGGCTCAGGGTCTCGTCAATGTGGTTGATGTTTCTAATACCAATGCCTCTGATTTCTATCACGTACGTGTCTTGCCCCCCTGTCCTTACTTGTTCAACTCTTGCTCAGCTTGACACGACATCGTATATCACATCCTCCGCTGTTTCGTCTAACGGCTCTTACTTGGCATTTGGTGATGCGACCGGTGCAATCCATTTCCTCACTGCCGCAGACGAGAACTCGGAGCCCTTCTTTAATGGATTTCAAGGCCAGCCAGTAGAATGGGCAGACGTACCAGAACAGCTTCCAGACATAAATTGGACCGATTCTACGTATGTTCTTGCGTTTTGTTTTGTTTTATCTCATTACACCACCATCTAGCCCTCTCAACTCAATCGGTATGCCATATTACTCAACCCCCCTTCTCTCCTCTTGGTCTCCCCGATTTCTCTCGTCCACTACACCACCTTACCTACCACCGCCCAAAATACCACCGCAGGTCCTGGCAACAATCAAGACTAATGACAACGTCGCCTATGCTGCTCTCCCAAAAGAACTCAAGGGTCGCAGAAATCGCGTTATAGTACCGACCACTAAAGATCAAGCTAGGTTCAGAAGCGGAAAAGGAAGGCGAGATGACGAAGTCAGTTCCCCGTCGTGCACAGATTGATGGAGCTAATGCATAGCACAGACTGAACTCGAGCATGCCGCTGCTGACGATAGCGTTGATCAAGTACCTCGCATATATCGCAAAGTTGAGATCGAGTACTCAAAATTCGGTGTTGAGGATTTTGACTTTGGGTATAATTATCTGTAGTTCACCTTCCTCGATCTGACTTCCTTCAGGTTCTACAACAAGACGACATTTAGCGGCCTCGAGACTCACATCCTAAATTCATACACCAATCCCATATTGCAGGTGATGCACTACACCCTTCCCATTAGAAAATTAGCGAAATCACACATCACGACAAATTGTCCAAGAGAACATTGCTTACTCTGCGAGCTCGGTTTTGTCGTACGTATGCTCGAGGATGCACAGGGGACTAACTGCCAGTCAAGCAACTTTTGCAAAACAGTCGGTGTCCTTGCCCAGGGTAAGAGTCGTCGCATTTTACCACACTTTCTGAGCGAAACCCGTCGTAAAAACAAGGTCAAAACCAACTCGAACTCATTGATTACGGTCGCGAACCTACCGAAGTTGATTACGCGCATATGATACAGTCATTCCATCGTTTCCTCGTGGATCATCTCAGCTCAGAAGGAAACTCTTTTCCTCACAATCCCCTGATATTTCAGCACCCCCCGCCCTCTGCCTCCACTCTCCGTCAGGCTGATCCTAACATCGCTCCTTCCCTTTTACCTGCAGCTGCCCCTGTGACACAATTACTGGGGATTGATGCAAAGAATATCATCGTATGTCTGAGTTGCAAGGCCATCAGGGAGAAGGAGAACATGACGCACATCGTCGACATGATATATCCAAGGAAGGTACTTCTCTGCCTTTTCCAGCCATTTATGTTCTGATTGAGCCACAGCAGCTTCATAGTGAAACTCCTCAGAATAGCTTTGCTGATATTCTTCGTGCGTCCCTGACTCGACAAATGACGCACAAAGCGAGTTGCCAGACGTGCAGACAATTCTCTACGTTCTCTTCTCGCCGCTCCATCCCAAGCGTAGATCTTCCTCCCATCTTGGCGGTAAATGCGGGCGTCTACAATGATGACAACCTTACTTTTTGGACGGACACGAGAACCGAGAGATTCCTGACACCTACGGTAGAGGTGAGGGGAGAAGTGGAAGGGATCGACGATGCTGAGAGCGTGACTTATGAGCTTCGGGTACGTATATGCGGTCATCGTGTGCTATTTGTTGATCAATTCTTTACCTCTAGGCTATCGTGTGTCAAATTATGACAAAAGCCAAGCACTCGCACTTGGTCGCGATCGTGAAGGGCAAGTTGCACTGATTCTTTTCTTCTCTCGAATCTGATATCCCTCTAGTTCCTGAGGCAGAAAATCAACCACATCTCAAGGGCCCTTGGTTCCTGTTTAATGACTTTGTAGTCTACAATATTTCCGAGGAAGAGGCACTAAGTTTCTCAGGTACTTGGAAAGTGTGTGCATTTTTTGCCCTATTTTTGTGCTTCTGGACGCGGAAAGTTAGGTCCCAGCTGTGTTGTATCTTGAACGAGAAGACGTGCGCTCTCGACTTGACTTCAGTGGTCCCTCCGATGAACTCGACCCTTCAATACTGAGTCGCGATACGTCTATATCAGTGTAAGTAGTAACTCTCTGCTACCAAGCCATCTAACGGACCGTGGTATAGAAATCGAGATAAGAGTTTGATCAAGCACGAATGTTTGCGTTTTGAAGAGTTGCCTAGACCCGGGACGTTAGTCGCAATCGATGCCGAATTCGTGTCCATGCAACAGGTGGGTTCACACCCAGTTTGACTTGATCCTCTTCACAGCATTTCTTTTACACAGGAAGAATCAGAGTTCAGGTCTGATGGCACGAACCGTGTCATTCGCCCTGCTCGCCTTAGTCTGGCGCGCGTCTCGGTCCTGCGGGGGGATGGCCCGAAAGAAGGCGTTCCGTTCATTGATGATCACATCCATACGAGTGAGGTCATTGTAGATTATCTCACCGAGTTTTCGGGCATTAAATGTAAGTTCCTTTTACCTCGAGCTCCGTCGCCGACTAGAACTTGGCGACACAGTTGGAGACCTGGACCCGCACTTGTCGAGGTATACGTTGACGCCACTTAAGCTCGTGTATAAGAAACTGCGCTTACTTGTCGACCGGGGTTGCATCTTTATTGGCCACGGGCTTTCCAAAGACTTTCGAATCATTAGTCCGTGCCTTTACTTCCCTGATGCTCACACCCTGACCCTTACTGCAGATATCTTCGTCCCACCGGACCAAGTGATCGACACGGTCGACCTGTATTTCTTGCGTACTCGCCAACGCCGTCTCTCGCTCCGCTTTTTATCTTGGTTCGTCCTCGGCGAGACTATCCAAACGGACACCCACGACTCGATCGAAGACGCTCACTCGGCGCTGAGGCTCTACAAAGCCTACCACGATTTCGAAGAACGCGGCGTGTTTGATGAGAAACTCGAGGAACTGTACCGCGCAGGCAAGCAACATGTACGTGTGCGTTTTCGCGGGTGGATGTGTGTTGATGCGTGTGTAGGGCTGGAAGCCGCCCGGGACAGCCGCGTCGCCGGGCACGACGGCCTCACATATGGTCAAGCAGCTGAGTGCGCTGTCGTTGGCGGCTGTGGGGACATCCGTGCAGGGGACATCGACGCAGCCGCCGGTGCAAGCGCCGAGCGTGTCGCAGTTCAATATGTTGGCGGCCGCTGCGGCGGCGAGGAATTATGGGCATCAGGCGCAATTCCAGCCGATGCGGCTTGGAGCGGGGACGTTGAACCAGTCAAGCGCCAGCTACTTTGGGTCGGACGTGAGGACATTTAGGGGTTCGAGCCCAGGTGCTGGTGGCGGATGGAATAGACGGTGATTAGCAGAGAATGTAACGGGAAGACTAAATGTGTTTTATGTCTCGTCGTTTTCGTCGGTTGTACCATTAGTCTAAACATTTTCTTGACGTTGTTATCCAGTAAACTACAAAAAGAAACGGCGGTATACATGTCGCAGATATCATCCGGAAGTTTTCCCGAGTACCATCCAGTCGATCGCCTGATTGTCGTTTTCTTGCAGCCACTCGTTTGCTCGCTTAAAGTGTCCGTTCCCGAGGAAACCACGATGAGCAGAGAGCGGAGACGGATGGGGAGATCTGGAATAGGTCGCATCAGTCTCATCCACTTTGAGACGGTGCCTACAGTATCCTACCTCAGCACCAAATGCCGCTTCTAACTCACAAACGCTTCAGCATGGCACGAAAACACAAAGACGAACGTACCTCATCAATGCACAGCCGCTCGCACGTCTTTTGCGCCGGCTGTCCCCACGCGAAAAAGACAAGACCCCGACCGAGGTCGTCCGCATGCGCGAGGACCGCACGGAGGACTGCGTCCGTCAGCGACTCCCAACCCTTTTTAGAGTGCGAGTTGGCCTGGTGGGCGCGCACGGTGAGAGCGGTGTTGAGCCAGAGCACCCCCGCTTTCGCGACGGGCGAGAGGTCGCTGGAAAGACTTGAGAGAGGCCCGGCACGCAACGCCACACGTACCCTGTCTTGGGGGGCGAAAAGCCAGGCACGTCGTTGGCGAGCTGTTTGTAAATGTTTTTGAGCGATCCGGGGGGCTTGGTAGGGGGCAGGACGGAGAAGGAGAGGCCGTGGGCTTGGCCGACGTCGTGGTACGGGTCCTGGAGAGGATGAGCGGGAGGGCGTCGGGAGAGGACGGGGGCTTGCCTGTCCGATCACGACAGCTTTGACGGTGTCGAGTGGGGTCAGTCGCGACCACGAGTAAATGTCTTTAGCTGCACCAGTCGGTTTGGTACGCGGTCACGAGCGCTGGCGACGACAACGCACCTGGAGGGTATATTTCGTGCGACTTGGTCTCTAGGATCAAGAAATCTTTGAGCTGTAACCACGGTCAGCATGGCAGTTCTTGAGGGTAGTGCGACGCACACCTTGCGATAATAGGGCTTGGTAAACTCGGCTTCGAGTGCTGTCCTCCATGACGCGCCCATCGTGTCACGTTCGAGATTTTCGATCACCTCGGTCAGGTCTTTGGTGGCATCGCTGGCGCCGGTGGTCGTGACCGCGACCATTGACCTGGGGAGGTTTCAGCGACAATAGCAGTCTGAGAGACATGAGTGCTAACAGTGTTGTCTGTTTCTCTACCTTGCGCTTCTTGGCCCCAGGGCCATCGACAGAACTGACTGTTCGGACGCGTTTTGTGGCAGACGCCATTCTGACTGCTTTCATGGTTGTGCGCAGGTAACAGGGGTTAAGCCTAATTCGGTAATCTAACTAGTGTCTCTTCGCCAGCTTCTTACTGAGTGCCCGTCGTTCCTTTTGGAACCGACTCCGTTTTGCCTGATGAACGTCGATCTCTCCATCCTCCGTGTCCTCTCGCACTCGCGTCCGAGACCGAGACAACGCATCCGCTTTCTTACCTTTTTGCCGAAGTTCCTCATATCCGTCTCCAATGGCACCCACGCGCGTTCTTCCCACAGAACGCAATACATCTTCAAACTCATCCTCCAAACCGCGACCACGACGCCGCCCATGACTCGATCCCGTCCCACCCAGCGCAAGGTCTTCTTCGTCTCGCCTCCGCCTTCGTGCATCCTTCCTTTTCAGCATCAGTCGCGTAAAGTTTTCTTCTTCAAACTCGGTCATTTGCTGAATTTCGCGTGCACGATCAGAGGCGAGCGCGGCCATCGCACCCAGACCAGACGAAGACTCGGCGTGTGGGCGCGACGGGTCCTGGTGGAGGAGTGAGGAGAGCGCTTTCGGGACGGGGCGACGTCTGGCGCGTTTATCGCCAGTTGTTTCTGTGTAGGGCATCGGTGCCAGTTTGGGAGGCTTATAGATGCCATCGCGTTTGACCTCTTCTCTGTCTTCCTCGTCCGATCCCACGCCCGAGGGCTGGTCGTCGTTGGCCAAGTTCTGAGGGTTGGGTCGAAAGGCAAGCGGGTCTTGTGTCATGTCAGCAGACGCCCGAGTACGAATCAGCCAGCACGGCTTACCGTCTGCAACGTTTTTTGGAGTATCGTCCGCAATGCGAACGAGTTTCTCGATCTGATACTTGATCCTACTTTCAAGTACCTTGATTTTTTCGAGCACGATACGGCCCTCGATCATAGAATCCACCAGGTCGCCCAATTCCACACCGCGTGCACCACGATCTTTGGCGCTAAATGGAAGGGAAGGGGGGGTTCGGTTTTGCAGGGTGTCACCCGCCGCACGCCGTGCGACGAGGAGGACGAGTGACTGGAGATAAAACAGCATGAGGTGGTGCTTGACTGACAAGAGTGATATGCCATCTCTAGTGTCCGTGTCGTCTGTAGAGGATTGTCTGGGGGCGGTTTGTGAGGATATCTTGTGTACGGTGGTGTTTGCTTGCCTACTTTTCCTTCAGAGACCGGAAGAGGTCTCTGGTGGAGGCCATACTCGCGGTCATTTCCTCCAAGAGGGCCACGATATCAGCCATGGTCTACACTAGCCCTGGACATGGTCGGGTCAGCACCGAAAAGACTTTTTTTTTTCGAGCAAACAAAAAGATCAGTCAACGGTTTTCTACGCCGCCGCCCTGCCTTGAGAGCGTAATGCATAGCATCAGTAGATTTCAGAGCCCAGTGCGTGTCATCCCCCGAGTGCGGTGCGTTGAAGCGGTGCTCACCTTTGGGTTGCAGAAAAGGGCAAGTTCTCTTTATGGCGGTGCATGTCGATATCTTTCCTCGAGTCAGGTTTCCTATATAGCCTGCTTGGAAACAGGACGCTGGCTGCAGCCCAGCGGCTTTACTCCTGCCACCATGAGCAACTCTTTTGTCGAGTCTTTCGACGCCCTCGCTCTGGCAGGCAAGAAACCCAACAATCGGAGGCTCCCTGACGCGTCTCGAGCAGAGAACGCCTTTGCTGAACTATTCGCGTCCATTACCCTCGACAATTCCCGTCGTGCCCCACCCGCAGATCGCAATGCTAGAATGCCCCCAGTGGGCCCAACGTCAGCCCCCAAGCAGTCACGGACGATGCAGTACGCGCTTCAGCCTGCGATAATGAATATCCCAACGAAACCCACTCTTACACCGCGTGTTCCCGCGCGACCGCATCCAGATTCTATTGTATCCCCCAAAGCAGCTCCCAAGACGCCACTTTCTCCTCTGAACGGTCCCACACAGTCAACCCCTGACGTAACTCCGTACAGACCTCGTGCCGTGTCTGCACCTCTACCGTCACTTCGGAAGGGCACAGCACGATGCAATGGCGTCACCAAAGCGGGCAAACAATGCTCGCGCCAGGTGAAGCTGCCCATAACGCATTCGCATCTCGATCCCATACCGGTATTGTATTGTCATCAGCACAAGGATCCGCTTTTATCACAACATGGTTTCTATGTTCAAAGGCCCGGGAGTGCAGAGAAATTTGTCGAATTCAGTCGTACGTAACCCTGTGTGTTATTCAGCGACAGTCCTCTGATCCCGTTTCACAGATTATATACCCAAATACCTCCAGATAGATACCCAATTAGCGCTGAGAGTGGAAATGGAGAAAGCGACGTCGCACGCAGACCAACCAGGGTTTATTTATACCTTTGAAATACGAGGTGGCACTCCGTGTTTTACGTCCTGCGAACATGCTAACTCTGACGGTGATAGATCCCAGTAGGCCAGACATGATACAGCTCAAAGTCGGCCGTGCTGTCAACCTTGTCAAGAGGCTCGACCAATGGGACAAGCAATGCGGGTCCAAAGTACAGATTCCGCGCGGGTGGTGGCCAGGAACGGTCGAAGACGGTGATGGGACAGGTGGAAGCTTGCTCAAGGGCAATTTCCAACCAGGCGATCCCGGCCCTTTCTGTCATCGCGTTGAACGGCTCGTTCACATCGAACTGGCGGATTTGTCACTGCATACACCGTATCTACGTGGATGGCCAACGGCCACCTCCGAACCAGCCCCGAGTGCGAGTAGCACAAATTCTTTAAAGAAGAGAGAGAACAGATGCTCTGATTGTGAGTGGACGTCCAGCATCTTGTCCACCACCAACGTACATCCCTTCAGGCGGTTTGGTCCACAAGGAAATTTTTACATTCATGCGCCCAGAAAATGGGCGATACAAAGGAAACGAATGGGAATTGATCGTCAAACCTGTCATCGAGAAATGGGGAAGGTTTGTACAGGAATATTATGCTTGATCGGACCATTGGACATTATATATTTGAACGGACCAGCTGGTGTATGATTATCGTGTACATCGGACGAATATCATGGACATGTACCACCAATCTGGTTCAAAAGTCGTCGTCGTCAATGTCCCGCCTGCGTTGGTACTGGCACGGCCTCTGTCAGCAGCGCCCAGTCCGGCTGGGCCCCACACACCTTTATCGTCGTCTTTTTCGTGCTCGTCTTGTTCTGCGCCTCTTCCATCTACACGGCCATCAGCCGGGGAGGAACAGAGGGATGGTGGGCGCACCTGCTCCAAGAGCTCGATGAGCTGCTCCTCGCTCACCTTGCCCCGCAGTTGGCCAGACTGGGCCATCCGGACGAGAACGCCCTCAATGTGCCGCGATCGCTCGGGACTCACGAGCGCGATGCGAGAAACTGGGCTGTGCGGTGAACCGCAAGTCCTCGACGAGGAGGTGCACTTACGCCGTTCGCGCGCAGCCGTGTCCAGCACTGTGGCCATGAGATCTCGCCGCATCGATTCCTCAGCCTCCTTGCGTGCTTGTTCTTCTGCATTTTGTTGGCCGGCTTGGGGCTGCAGACCTTGTGGTAGCTGTAGAGTGCTTTCCATGGACTGCGAGTGATGTGTGTAAATTAGAGACTAGTACCCTACAAGTCTAATAAACTCTATGGCTTGCCACCCCACCCCTGCTCTCTCCGATCATCCCAGCGAGGTGACCGATTAGATCCAAAATCAGCTCGTCCGTATCTATGAGTGTCTTGACGAGGCGAACGTCGTGCTCGTCCGAAAGACTCAAACCGATTATCCTCTTCTTGCCATGATCTACGTGGTGGTCGAGAGGAAGACCGTTGACCCCACCCAAACTCATAGCTGCCCGTATTCACCCCGTGCAAGCCCTGTATCCCCAGATTACGAGCAGTGTGTGGACTGAGTGGCGGCATCTCAGACTCGTCTGCCCATCCGAGCACATCACGTGCGTAGGTATTCGCCTCGTCAACAAACTTTTGTCTTGACCTGAACGCTTGCCGGGTATACTGTGCGTTGAAACCGAGCCATGCACTGTACGCCTGGATCTGCAGAGATCTGTCAAGTTCCGGGCGGGGTAGCGAAGGAAGTTGTAGTTTTGGGTGAGGTTGGATTGGGAGCGCCCTCATGTCTGGCGTTCGCAGGAATCCAGACTCCTGGGGAGTGAGGACAATTACACCCTTGCCAGATCGACCAGCACGAGCTGTTCGGCCAAGGCGGTGGATATACTGTTCGCTGGAGGAAGGAAGGCCAACTTGCACGACGAGTGTCACTCTGCCAACCGAATCGCTTAGCAGGGAATATCCATCGCATCAGGGGGACTAACCCAGGAAAATCCATGCCTCGCGCGGTGACATCCGAGGTCACCAGGATTCCGCTTTTTGCCCTTTTAAACTCTTGGGCAACATTTAATCGTCTATTTTGGGTCATCCTACTGTGAATTTCGTAGACAGGTGGCAACGTTCCACGACCTGCATCCTGTAGAAGCTTAGCAGTGGCAGAAGTGCCCCAAGCGGTCGTGCAAAAGACCATTGATTTCGAGTTTTGTCCATGTTCGGCGACATCATCTTGTAGCACGGCAAAAGTCGCTTTCATAATATCGCTGATCGGTACATTGACACATGTTTGGGGAACTTGGAATAAACGGGTAAGAGAAAATCGCAACGGGATATCACAGCGCATTACCATGTTCATGCGTGTTAACTTCATCTTCTGCCAAAGTGGATATGAACTTGTGGTCAGGACTCAAGTAGAGTGCAGCTATCTGTATTCGGAGACGACAAACATCAGTCTTGATTAGTATGCACAGAAAAAAATGGCAGACATCTTTAACATCCCGGCTCAGGGTTGCAGAGTAGAGCATGCACTGTCTGGGGTATTGGTCGCGGTCGGGGAGATACTCGAATATTGAGTTCAGGGTGTCTTTGAATCCCACGTCCAGAAGGCGGTCGGCTTCGTCCAAAACAATAGTTTGAATGGAGCGCAGCTTTTCAGCCAACTTGGTCGATCCCAAGAGGTCAAGAAGTCGACCGGGCGTTGCAACAATAATATCACAACGCTGCATAGCCAACTTTTGTTTTTGCATGCCGATGCTTCAAAGAGTCATTGTGAGTGACGTGCATGTTGCCGTGAAAGTACAAGCGTACCTGGTACCACCAATGAGGGCTTGAACCTGGAAACCATGGTTTCTGACGAGGGTATTGGCTTCCTTTTGGATCTGAGGACATCAAAATAAGCTTTTAAAGATTGGGTGCAAGCATGATACAAACCTGCATGGCAAGCTCCCGCGTCGGAGACAAGACAAGGATGGAGACAGCACCCTTGCGATGGACAGGTTTTTTGGCGAGTTGCTCGATTGCAGGCAAAAGGAATGCCATCGTTTTACCTGTCCCCGTCTTTGCCTGGACAAGGAGATCTGCACCAGAGAGTCCAGGCTAGCGCGGAATAATAAGCAATGGCGTGAATGGGTCAAAAACAACACACCTCTAGTGTTGCCTCTATGCGTGCGGTTGAGGGTTGTCACACAAGATTTACTGCACAAAAGGAAAACAAGCCCACCTTGGACATCACTCAAATATCTAAAACGCTGTCAGCAGAGCGACAGTCATGGGCCGAAGACGGCAATAAAAACGACACATACTCATGTGGAATGGCCATCTTGGACTTGTTGGATATTGGTGCATCAGCGAACTTGATTGACGAAAAGTGCGCTCGGTTAGTATTTTCATCGACTGGGGGCTCATACGCGGGTGCCAACTTGGGCTTCAAGACAGTGGCGGTGCTAGGTGCCCATGTCAGCGACGTTGTTCGGAGTGTCCTGGCGCGTACGTCGAGTGCAACGAGCGACGGGCGCGGCCAACGGACGAGCAGACGAGCGAACATAACCGAAAAATTACTAAATAATAAATTAGTTTTATTCGCCACTTGACAAATAAAACAAAACCAAACAAGGGCGTGGGAATCAAGGGACGAGGTTAGCCTCGTTGCAAGTCTTTAACCTCGATTCGCATCTCGCCAGCGTTCTTGTCCTCGTCGCCGTCCGTCGCAATTCACAACCGCGCTCGCCGTACTCAACAATGTCCTCAACAAGACTCCATCCGCACCCGTCTCTGCCAGCGCCCGTCGTACACGCCGGCTTCTCCGCACATCAGTCAAAGTCGCATGTCTTGGCAGGTGTGCAAGACGCGTACTGGAGCGACGACGACGCAGTGAGTACCGCATACACTTGCTCTTATCGCGGGAAATCATGTCCCGATTGCTGTAGGATGACGCCGAGTGTCCTCTTTGTCTCGAGGAGATGGACATTTCAGACCTCAATTTCAAGCCATGTGTCTGCGGTTACCAGGTATGTGCCATTGCGTAACCGTTATGAAATCCATGCTACCACTTCAACAGATCTGCCGCTTCTGCTGGCATCACATTAAGCAGAACCTCAACCGTCGCTGTCCAGCTTGTCGAAGAGAATACACCGATGAAGCCGTTCAGTTCAAGGCTATCGCAAAGGAGGAGTATGGTTTTTATGCTGATCTCAATCCCTTGATTTGCTCACCATCATATAGTCACAAGCGCCTCACGCAGCAAAAAAAGCAACGCGAGCGTGAACGGAAAGAACTTGAAGCTTTGGGGCGTCGTCATTTTGCCAATGTACGCGTGGTACAACGCAACGTTGTATATGTGGTTGGAATTGGCCCTCGATTTGCCAAAGAGGAGGTGAGCAGATCCTTGGTTCAGCTAGGCGAGGCTTAATAAACGTTCGTTCAGCTTATCCCAACGCTGCGTTCAAATGACTACTTTGGGCAGTATGGCAAGATATCTAAGATCCTACTGGTCAAACGTACCTCATCGGGTGGTGGTGCTCCTGTTCTCGGTCTTTATATTACCTACCACCGTCGTGAGGATGCAGCGCGTTGCATCTCGACGGTGGATGGCGCCCCTTCTCCAGGGGGTGGTCGCGAAGTCATGCGAGCTAGTTATGGAACGACAAAGTACTGCATGGCCTTCCTCCGTGGTATTAGTTGTTCAGATCACACTTGCATGAACCTCCATGAATGGGGAGACGAGAAAGATTGCTTCACAAAAGAAGACCTGACGACGTTGTGTGTTTCATTTGTTGTTTTGTCATGGTTGTCGTTTATCTGTTCTATTAGGAAGCATACAATTAAAGACACGGAAAGTATATCCCATACTACCAAGGAAGGTGATGGTATGGTGATTTAACCGAGTGCTCACATGATCTAATACCGTTAACAGGTGCCTTGCCGCGTGCCGCGGCATGGGGCGGCAGGGCAACGTCCCAGTCTACATCGACTGCTGCCTCTGTGGTGGCCGGTCAGCGACAAAGTAAACGGAGCGGTCAGCGCCAGCCTCGCAATACCAACGCTGGTGTTGACACCAAGTCGTCGAGTCGTCAACATCATGAGCGGAAACCTGGGTCTATTGCGGGAAGCACCAAAACGCCTTCTGTTACATCTTCTTCGCGTCCTCCGACGCCAGCTGCTACTACGTTACCCCAGCGGCCCGCCACCCCTCAGGAAGTTAAATCATTGCGCACCAAAGAGTTGGGTGTCCCGCAACCTTCCATATCTCCTTCTCCCTCATTGGCAGTGGATTCCGACGCTGGTTCGGGCTCTCAGGATGTTTCTCCCGTTCGTCCGCGGTCCACTGAATCCGAGCAGTCTATTCCGTCTGCTCCTCAGGGTATACCTGATGTTCCTCCTGGCCTACCTCCACCTTCGCGCAAGATCGATCTTCTCACTCCCTCAGGGATACATCCTTCACAATCTACTTACCAAATCTCTACTGCCGCCCAAGCCCTTCTTGACGACGTGAAGTTCCGACGAGAAAATGCACCCCCCGTCCCGAGTGTCAACATTTTTCCGGACCTCGATCGCACTCTTAGAATGGTATCAGGAGAGGACAACGAATTTGGTGGATTCAGTTTCAATTTGGATCCCAAACTCGCCGGCGAAGACCTTCACACGGATATCACTCTGCCTGATCTTGAAGCGGAAGCCGGCACACCTCTGAATGGTGGATTTATGGATGTCTTTCCCGCCCTCCGCCCGAACCAACTATCAAGCCAAGCACATCACCCACGATCATTCATGGGACCCCCCGGGCCTTCACTTATATCTAATTCCGCTCGGTCAATGTTTGATCCACTGTCCGGTTGTGGCGCTGTCGAGACCCAGCCGGGTAGAGTATCTGGTTATGTGGGGTCTTTTAATCCGTTTGGAGAGTTCAGCGAAGATTCGATCGTGCCGCCTCAAGGAGCCTCGTCCGCTACCAGGAAGTCTTCGTTCCTTGATGAGGAAAGAAAAGTGTCAAGGTTTGGATTCGCACGGGGTCGCCAAGGATCTACTGCTGCGTCATCCCCTGCCAACGTTGCCTCTCCCTTGAGTGCAAGTGAGACACTTTTTTCTAGCGAAGCTCCACCATCGGTCCAACCGCATTGGAATCTATTGTCTCATGTTGAACATGGGTATGCAACTCCGTCGGTACAGAATAGCATCACGGCACAATCTCATCCGCACCCACAACCGCAACACCAGCAGCACCCGCGCTTCCAGCCGTTCGACAATAACATTGTTAGCGAAGCACAGCTTCGCGAGTTTATTCAGTCTAGTCGTGAGCGGGTTAGTGTCATCCCCAATGGTCCCCCTGGTAGGAGACTTCTTTTTGTATAAAAGGTTACTATGAACATTGACGATTTCTCCCTTTCTAATGCCTCGGTTCCCATTTACTTGTGCCTCGTTTCTTATTTGGCTTTTTTCGATCCCTTTCCATTTGTTTAAGGCATAGACCAGCAACACCGTTATCCGTACGCACAGAACCAGCCCTTCAATGATCCGGCAATTATGTCCGCGCGATTTGCATCACCCGTGCTCTCGACAGTAGTTCCTGCTAACTCCAATACAAATCATACCTCAGCTCCTTCCACCGTTGGTCCAAATCATACATCAACGAACGTGGCCGTAGGACCGCCTCCCGGTTTAGGATATCCTCAAGGTCTCTCTATAAGCTATGCCGGAAACAATAATGTCTCCGAGTTATCGGTGGATCCTTCGAAGGTTCAAACATCCCTTCACAGTGAGTGTTTTTCCTTTGTTTCAGGGGAGGGAGTCCCAGGTCAGAGTACCGAGTCCCGTGCTTTCAGTGCGGAAATATTATCAAAGGCCGTGATGTTGAATGAATGCATCATTGTTGATCATTCCCTCGTCATCGTTCACTCGTGCCCCCATGGATTCGCGAAGCTCCAAGAGACGTACTGGTATTTATTCATGGTGACACGCCATCTTCATGACCTGATCGCAACTTTACCCTCTATTGTCACTCACGTATACCTTATACACTCTAATGTTTACCATTTCTGATCCCTCCCCCATCCTTTTCTTTCACCCATTCCTGATTGTTTGGTACAACGATACTGACAAACCTTTCTCGCCTTTGTTTATTCACGCTATGCGTTCTCAGTCACAACCTCTGTGCCGCCCTCCCCGTTGCCTACCCTGTCGCCCACAGAATTCCCAGCACTCGGCACGGTGATAGATAACTCTGCGACCGCCGTAACCTCGTCCGAGGTTCAAACACCAGTTGTCGAAGCGTCAAAGCCAGAGGATACTAGCAAGGAGCAAGCAAAGGTCGAACGCAAGGCTGCAAAGAAGGCTGCCGCTGCTGAGCGCGCGCTCGAACGACAGAAAGCTGCGCAAGAAAAAGCCGTTGCACGCGCTGCCGAGAAGGCACGCCTTGCTCAGGAGAGAGCGGTTGAACAGGAGAGGCTAGCCGTGATAAAGGAGGAAAAGGAAAAGGCGGAGAGGGAGGAGAGGGAAAGACTTGAGCAGGAGATGCTCGAGAAGGAGATGTCCGCTCTGCAGAAGGTTGCAGAAGCTGAGAAGATCGCCAAAGCTCAATCGGATAACCGCACGGAAGCTGAGAAGGAGAAACAGAAGGAAAAGACGAAGGGTCAGGGGAAAGGAGGTACAAGTTCCAAGACTCCTACAATACCAAAGAAAGGTGTTGAGAAGCCGTCCCCCAAGGCACCTGAGCCGGTCGTCCAGGCTCCAATTCGTTCGAAGCTGCCAAAAAAGAACAAACCGGTTACTCGCCCCATCAGGATTCCCAAGGACAACGAAGTTCCTGCTGATGAGGTGTCGATCGCGCCATCCGCCGCCGCTTCAGAGGCGCCGGGACTGCCTACTGGCAAGAGTAGCCGAGCCGTCTCACCTTGTCCTAGCGTGTCTCGGGTTCAGTCCGTCGATCAACCGTCTCCCATTGAGCGAACATCGCTTGCAGATACTCTAGATGAACTCGATGTCATGTATCCGGCTATGGACCTTCCTAACCACCCCTTCTTTGATGTGCAAAAGATCAATCCTGCCGCAAAGATGCCATTGGAGTATGGCCCATTGGTTCATGCTCTATCGGCCCTCTCTGTTGGCGGTGGTTCGTTTGCTACCAACATGCCTTCTGGGTCAATCGACAACGCAGTATCTTCCTTTCAACAACTCTTGGAGACGTTGACTCAGACCATCTCTGATTTATTACGACTTCTTCCTCGTACTACATGGGACGATAGTTCGTCCTTCGACGGTGTTCTCCGAGACATGCTCAAAGGCGATGACTTTTTGGACGACACGACCGACGATGCAGCGGGCAAAGAGGACGAAGTTGCTGCGCTTACGTTGGCTCTCGAACGCCGCGCGCGCTGGATGGAAGTCCAACTATCAAAGCTCGAGGAACTTCACCGCGACATCAACACGGCTGCTGTCCGTGCTGTTCTTGCGTTGAATGATAGTGGCTGGGATCGACATGTGTTCTTGCCTCGTATCGGGAACACGTTGAAGAAGTTTGATAACATTGGCATGGTTGAAATAGACGGCAAGCTGAGGCCGATGGATGTGGATGAACTTGAGGAGAAACTTGTGGTTGCGAAGGAGGCTGCAGTGTTTGCGGAGACGGAACTCAGGGAGAAGATGGAGAAGATGCAGGGAGCGCGGCCAGTTGAGGTGGATGATTTCTGAGTGGACCTGTCCTGCATAGACTTGGTTGCGTTTGCAGTTTGGGGGGTAAAATGAGAAAAAGAATGCGAGTGAACTTGTTGAACAACCATGTCATGGCTGGACATCACCAAACGTGTTAGGCTCGTCGTGCTCGTCGTGCTCGCCTGTCTCGCAGTCGGATTCGTTCGGCGGTCGATGATCACTCCGCCCGTACATCACGAACCCAACGATCGTGTACTCGGCAGGTGGAAAGCAGTCCGCGCATCCTTGGGCCTCGCACCTCTCCCGCACGCGGGCCGCAAGTCCGCTTCTATCCGTGCTGGCAAGCGGGCGTCGCGCTTCGATCTCGCGAGTAAACGTCGGGCAGAAGCCACTCGCCAACTTCCCCCGTTGCACTTTGCGCCCGACGCCGTTACTCCGACACGCCACGACAGGCAGAAAGGAACGCGTCATCCACCCAACAGCCCACCGCTAGCGCAACAAAAGGATGTCAATGTGGTGTCATGATTCAGTGCGCTAGACGAGAAGTAATGGTGCTGGTGATACACAGATGCAGATGCTATAGGCCATGGTGTGCAAGACATTAAGCAAGGGTTACACGTAGCATGTCCTAGATCAATTGTCCGTTGGCACAGACGTGTTTGTTGAACGTGGCATCTTATCTCTCTTCCACACCACGAAATCATCTAACATGGTGGGCCAGGCCTGGGAAGAAGTTAAGAAAGATCACACATGCACACGGAAGGGACATACCCCATCGGCTTCGTAGTTACTCAAGTCCCGCGTGATCGTCTGGCAGAACTCATGCACCTGGCCCTCGATAAGTACGAGCCCCCCTTGCCGTACCAAAGGCACTCACCATGTTCCAAATATCTTTATTGATGCCTTTATAGGACCCACTTTCCTGTTCAACCTTGTCGATCGCAGTGCTTGAAAACAAAGAAAAGTACTTACGGTCAAGAACTGGATCAATTCAGTTGCGATTGGGTACCGTGCAGTCAGCAATACCGACCACAGCGCCGTGGCCGTCTATTTATACATGAGTAAGCCATACACAGCAAGCCCGAAGTACGTTACCTCTATGTCTAAATTCCTACTTTGTCTGAGAGCAAGATCAGCGTCGAGGAATGGAACAGAACTGAGAACTGACGATGGCCTAGCGAGTGTAAAACAAAATAGATACAACTCTGTGAAAGCAGTCTTGCGATTCGACGCATACTGCCAGTAGCGAGTTCTGTTGTAAATCTCCCCATCACGCTTCTTGGTAGATGATATTGCGGAGACAGGAGTTATCCCTTCTCTGTCATGAACGACAAGCTCGTCCAGCTCCTTCAATGCTATAGCCAAGACTTCCAACGACGAAATCCTTGTGCGCGTGATGAGCTAAGTCTGCAGGGGCGAACGAGCAGGCCATGCACCGTAGAGTCTCTGTTCCTTGGAGCCATTCCGAACGACTGAGTTTGGCCACCTCTCGGGCGTTGAATTGCCACGCTAAAATGAAAGGCTGTGCACCCTCCAGCGGTATTCCAGCCTCTGCGCATAATTTTTCTACGCCCGCCGGCCCCATTACCTCAGGGTCATCATCATCCGCGAAACTCTTGAAGAGCGCTTGTGCTTGTTGTAGTGTGTATTCTGCCATAACCTGTGATAGTGTCTATGTAAGCACGTTTGACACATGGGAGAAAGACAAACCGGAGCTTGCTTGGGCATGTCCAACTCATCACTAAGTGCGGGTTCGTTAGAAACGCAGCACAAGAGGGACGACAGGCGCATGCGGGAAGGTAACCAGGTGATACTTGAACCCGATCACCCCAATTAGCGGATAAGATTTTAAAAAAAGGTGATCGAGACGTAGTAGCAGGTGTTAAGATGGAGTAAAGGCTGACTTACTCGCGGTGTCTGGTGGAGTTGAGGGGTTCCTGCAAGGGCGGCAATAGGCGGCATTTCAGTTAACCGATCAAGATACTTACGTCATCAATTCTAGGCAAGTTTTGGTGGCTGTGCGCGCTCGATGAGTGAGGGGAACGTACGCAGAGATTGTCTGTTCTCGAGTCTGATTCGCTTTCTTGCCAGTGGGTCTTGTCTTTTTTGGCGGGGGCTGTATGCGTTCATTGCTGGGTGTTTGAGCGTTTCTAACGCGAAGAAGTCACTGACCTCTATGGGGTTACTGTATACGGCGCGGGTAAATGACTTGAGTACGCCGTGATGTAGAAGCAAACGTACGACGTGCTTCCGTTCTCAGTTAGCTCGGCCGCGCCTTTTTTCCCTCGGGCTGCGCACGCGGTGAGTCGGGCAGTGAACCCAGCCCTGACACATCTTACTTGTACTAGAGTTCTTCGTGGTCGATCGCGTCGTCACTGAGCTGGTGGTCGTGTCGGGCTCTGTACGCTTGCGCTGGACAAAGTGTAAATAACAGTACGACACAGAATGGAAATATAATGAGACAAACCTTTGGGGGCATGTTTGGCAGAGCAATGGGATGTAAGAAAGCGAGCCAGAGGGTTGTTGACCCTAAACACAAATTCTGCTCGGCAAGTCTCAGGCTCAGACGGCTAATTTAACGCGTATTTAATTGTGGTGAGCGCAACAGTCACGTGATATGTGACACATTACAATGGCGTGACGCGCGTAGATCTCCTTTGCTCGACGACCATGGAAATATTCAACGCAAATCCAACAATCTACGTCTCACACAAGTCTGCAAGGAAGTCGCGCTTTGAAACAGGTCAATCTCTTTGGGTGGATGGCGACGATGACGATGACTGTGGCGGCACCGATGTCGAACCAATTGACCAAGACGAGATATTCGGTAACTACGTTCGACTACTCAGTCCACTATATGGTTGACGCTTTCTCAGAGCTTATAAGATCTATATCTGACCCAGAACACCCAAACAGCCTGGAAGAGCTCCGGGTTGTGTCCGCTGAACAAATCGAGATCGGAGAGAACCACATCGTCGTCGAGTTCACACCGACAGTGCCGCACTGCGGCATGTCAACCCTGATTGGTAAAATGGAGCTCCTTCCGCCTGGCGACCAATGTAGGTTCATTAATCATGTCCCTCAGGGTTGTGTATCCGAGTGAGGCTGCTACGCAGCCTTCCACCAAGGTTCAAAATAGATATCCGGGTAAAGCCTGGTTCTCATCAGAGCGAATTATCAGGTGCGCTCTCCCTCGTACTGTTTATCTAATCCCTCACTCTATCCAGTAAACAAGCAGCTCAACGACAAGGAGCGGGTCGCAGCTGCACTTGAAAATCCAACACTTTTGGCGACTCTCGAAAAATGTCTTGAGACTGTGGGTGTATTCAATGGAGAATAAGATATGTATGTTGAACTAGTGGCTCTGTATCGTTTCTACATACCATCGCGTTGATTACATCCACGATTATAGATCCTAGTTGATCATAAAAATTGCCTTCAAATGACATACCGTATGGGAGAATAGCATTTCAAACATAGCATCCAAACACAAGGTAAAACTATCATTGCGATAGGTCGGAGTCACACTCTGACATCCCAGAGGTGCCAAGCTGGCTACCGTCCTTTGAAGAGTCCAGAGTATTGAAATCAACCGTAGTAAGAGACAGAGTTGTGCCTCTGCTCCCAACCGGTGTCGTATAGCTGTCGTCCTCGGTGTCATGTCGTAAGAAGCGGTAAGTGAGTGTCCCAACCACAAGTAGGTTACAGACGATAATGGAGCAAGCTGCCTGCGCACATCGCGTAAGACTGGAACTGAAATTCCTTCATAAAGCGTACCTCCAAGTCGGTGGCCACCCCAACGAGGGACCAAAGCATTTTTATCTGACTGACCGCTCGGAATACTGACACTATCATCACGACGATGCTTGAAGAAAATATTGCAAGGATCACCCTCCGCTTCCTCGGATGAAGATTCACGTTCCACAGCAAATATAGAGGCAAGGATACGAGGATCGTGTAGGAAATGCAGTCGGCTGAGCGCGTCTTAATTGATGTCTTGTAAACAATGTGCGCACTTACCACACAGCTCGTAAACGTACATCGCATGAGGTAACCAGCACGCGGGTCTTGAATAAAACGCGGCTTCCTCAAGCCAACTTAGATCGTGAGTAAACCACCATACTTTCATTGCAATGAACGTCAGGAATATCAGGGAAAAAAGGACGGCCAGCCCAATTACAGTACGACGCGTGCGCTCTGTTGAGTGGACAATGCGTGCTACCGAGAATAGTATGCTCATGCGAACAGCCCTTGAAGCAGATGTCTTAGCAATCCGTCGGCAGAACAATCGAATGCTATACCATATTAAACACGTCAACACCAAATTGTATACCCAAAATCCGATAATGCAAACCAGCCAACCTAGTTGTATGGAGTCAGATGCTCGACGGTCACCCAGCAATTTAATGTGCCACGCACCACCCTCTAGGTACATCCACTCTGAGATCAAGAGCACCATAGCAAAAACGCACGCAATGAACGACCATGCATCTTCCCACCATAAACGTTGAATTTTGGCTCGGAACCACAAGCGAAATACTGCCAGCAGTATTCCAAAGAGCTGCAGGACACTACCAACGGCTGTATACGAGTCAGAGGGAGAAAAACAAAGAGGAGCGAAGAAGAACCTCGTATGATCAACATAGTGGACTCGGGAATTTGGTAGGTGCCATTCATACTTGAGCCAAAGGATCGGTAAACATGACAGTCCGCACGGGCTGTTGGACCGGGATTTATAGCCCCGTGGTCTGCCCCTGGTACAATGCCTAGCCCATGCGGGGTACCCTCCCGACCTGGCGCGTACGTTAATAGCACGCATGATCCAGCTTGAATGGCGTGGAATGTTCGGCCGAACGCCAAGTAATCGGTATTCCATTGATGCGGCCGCTGGGACTAATGAATCGTGGGAGCAATAAACAATGGTCTTGGAGTGCCCTGCAACGCATACCTAATATAACTCATACTGCCCTCTGAAAACACCAATTTTAGACCCTCTTACCTGCGGCTCCCCAGCCTCCATACTCCCTATAACCCATACCTTCAGGATATGGGCTACAATGGAGCCAACCATGTCAATGGGGTAATAACAACGAGAGTGCAATACTCTCAGGGAGCGGCGGATCTTAATTCAAAGCTTAACGGCAATGCAGCCCTGGGGAAGTTGAGTTTGGACACATAAGGCGATGTGCTGATGCCTGTGTTAGACCTACTGGGCATGACGTGATCAGGTGCTAGCTTGTCCTATTGTCTCCGATCTTCACGTTCCTCTTGACGGCATGGATCATTGTAAACCTGGCAGCGTGGTACCACTGAGGGTGACAAAGATGTTCAGATCAATTGTGGTGAACTGGACAATGGTATCAGTCGGAGTACCAGGCGAGTGTGAACTGGTAAAATTGACGCTGGACGGAGAGTCATTTCGATGGAGTACACGGTAAATGAGCGTGGTAATAAACAGCGAATTGCATACAAGCAAGGAACACGCGACCTGTTGGGGAAAAGTGTGAGAATGTGCTGGAGTTTGGCCATGTCATGATCACATACTTCGACGTCAACCGCCACGGGGATCAAGGGCAAGATATTGGATAGCTGAGACACAGCCCGCAAACAGCACACAACTGTGACGATAATACAAGAGGAAAACGCCGCGATGATTAAGCGTCGTGGCGAGGGCTGTAACTTTGTGGAACGCAACGAATAAATTGGAAAGCTAATCAATGGGCAGTCAGATAGAATGTCCGCTGAGTCTGGAGTTAGAATTTGGCAAACGGCGATCGAGAAAGACTTGCCAATTAATTCGATTATTGTCATTACCCGTGTTTCTTGCCCGTTTTGTTGGCCTGGGTCAGCGCAGAATCCACGGCTAGATGCACAAATCGCCACAAACGACACGATAAATGAGAGCCATGCGAAGACAAATAGTCCAGCAGTAAAAATCGTCATTCGACGCATGTTACGGGACGTTGACGTGAAGGGTAGGATAGATAATATAATACTGAGTCTCACCGACCTACAAGTAGGGTTGAGCGGTCTTCGGAAGAGACAAAGAGAACAACAGACCAGACTACAGTACGATATGCGATCGCATGTATCCAGAAGGAGATCACAGATCGTTGGCCAGCTAAGTTTCGTCAATAGAATGACTGACGAAACCTCTTAAAGGGGCCAATCTTACCTAGTTCGAATTGCAGCCAGGAGCTGACTACGGAAACGACACCACACATCGATGCGAAAAGTGTAAACGCATCCTCGCACCAAAACCTGCGGATGGTATAGTGGCGAACTAGCCTATAAGCCGACGCCAACAGGGCCGTGGCGGCAAGGGCGCTTGTAAAGACTGTTCCTGGTCAGTCGGGTGCACGTGACACATGATATTTACTCGCTCACTTCTGAGATCCCTCATGAGAGGGGAAGACAAGAGAATCGCCATAGAGCTATCGCACTGTAGATGAAGGAGAGGTTGCCTTGATGTGGACTACATCGTCCATTTTAAATATTGGTCCACATTGCGAGCATGCCATCCAGTGCTGCCAAGGATGGCAGCTTATGAGAACAATGCCAGTGGCCTACGCTGATCATGGCTAAGGATGGGAAGTCATCAGTGGAATGCTTAGTGGTAGCCGAGTAGTAGCCGACGGTCCTGACCAGTCCTGGACGCTACCCGATTCCCTGATGAACCGCGTGGCCCGGACTTGGCATGTTTTCCCTGGAAACGAGGCTGGCAGAACGCCGCGATGGCACGTTACATAAGTTTTATCCACACTGACGATGGCTTCCCTGGCGGTGGTATCAATTGGGTGACTAGGGCTACAATGATGATAAGAAGGCAAAAACTACAATGTAAGGTAGGTGTGGCTGGCGAGTGCTACATGGCTACACTGATGGTTGGATAATAAATAGGTATCATGTGCGAGGAGCCCTTCGCTCTCGCAGCGCAGCCATGCAAAATGAGGGGTATCGTGAACGAAGATAAAAAAGAAAGAACAGCCAAGACCTAATCTTCGAGCAAGAAATCCCAGTCGATGCCACGACGAATCGCCTCTGGTTTCTTTGAGCAGCCAAATATTCGTTTCAGCGTTTCCTTGTGGCAACTTTCGGGTGCATTGGCACGGACGTCCCACATGCGGAAAGTTACGGCGCCCTTGGTTTCAACAACCACCTCATCAGCGTCCCAAGGGTCGCAGAGATCATCATTCATGCGAACGTTTCCCTTGATGCGGTTTACGAAACCAGCGGAGAACGATGCCCGGCCCGGATACCGGATGTGACCTTTGAAGTCAGACGGAAGCCAGACGATAACGTTGGACACGTCCGCCTGGATCTCGAGGTAAAATTTGCACCGGAGCACCGGTCGGCACTGATCCGTACCATGAGATCGAGACTAGAAACGACAAAACACGCGAAAGACTTACAACTTTTAATTTTACGGGCGCAGAGGCAGCAGCAATGAACATGTTCAAACGGTGGTCTATCGGCTGCTGCCTTGCACGATAGTGTGGTATAACAAGAGCCATGTCTATCGCCTCCTTGGTTTCCAGGATGAAATCCCAGTCAGAGGATGCTTGATAATGAATCTTGAACGTGCCACGTGGTGCAGCACGCTATGAGATTGAGGTGAGCCGAGTCAAGAACGGCGATGTGAAGGAGCTTACCAATAGTTCAAGTTTTTCGCTCGATGGCGTACTCTGTGGCTCACTTGAGAACTAGAACGTTGATCAGTGTGTGATATGACTGACCTCTATGGATGAGCAGTAGCCTGCCATCGCCACGCTCAGCAAAGGAGCAAACAGAAAGGGTATAGGAAAGGATACTAGATGCGAAGCGTTCCTTTGAAAGCGGGCTGAAACTGAGGTGGGGCAGGTTATAAGTGTTCCCATGAAGCGACCTTCGGGACATGTGGCCGTGCCTCTTGTGCCAAAAAAGGCAAGTTTTGTTATTCTCCATGTGGTGTGGAAACAAAAGGAGAGTCGGCGACTTGTGCGAAAAGAAGACATTGCCGCACTTCGTTTGTTTCATTACGGAGCTAAAAGAACAGCTGTTCGCCAATGCCAGTTGTTAGCCGGTAGCGAATGCGTTTAAATCGCTCTCCGCGAAAATCGGACAGCTCAGTTGTTGTTAGATGTCTGCCTGTTGCTTGTATGGTAAAGGAGCAACGATGAAAGACAAATACAAGGATGCTGTGTGGGCGTCGCACCGCAAGCGAGCCCGCGCCGTGTCAGGCTACATACTTGCATGGTGCCGAAGATCCGGCGCACGTGGCGACTCACGCGGTCCCATCATTATTCTGAGTACATCCTCCCCGACTTCGTTGTAAATTTCCACCGCCATGCCGCACGCGTTCAGCCGTATGTACCCAGCAAAGGCGGTTATGAGATGCGCGGCAGTAGTAGGGATGCCTCCGCAGCCAAAAGCCATCGTGGCTCTTGATATTTGACAACCCCTCGAAACGGCGATGTCGCTTGCACGTCACTCTCGCGTGCCAGTGTGTGCAGACAGAAAAAATACCACTCTGCATTGGGCTGTCGAAGCTAAAATAGGTACCCGACCGTCTACAGGATGACTACTGAACTCACTGCCCCTGGTACCGCAAATGCTAATCATTGATTTTGCAAACGATATCACATCACATGGTAGCGGCGCAAGTAGCGTTAGCCTTACATTGATGCACTGCCGCAAAACGAACTGGTCGCCGGGCACCGCATCTTGTCTTCGGGGAAGATATTGGTTGACCCATCTCTTTCGCCCTGAAACTCGTGTGAGCCGATCATGTCTGCCGCGTCTGGTCTAGTATTTCACTCGAACGAGGACAAGCGTGAGTTACCAAGAAACTGGGAATCCAGTCAATGCGAAACCCACTCATTCCAAACGTGGTGTCAGAGGCAACAAAGCCCAACTCCAACCATTCAGTCGGTGAATGGGCATTTACTTACGGGAGGACACTGATCTGCCAAGTGCGGTTAGACAATGCAAACCAAGGGACTTTTGACAGCTAATCAAATGGCATGCTGTGGTGGTGAAATTTATTACACGATCTTGATTCCGCAACCGCTGCCATGGCCATCAAACGGCGAATTTCACAGTTGTCGCGTTTGACCAAAAATAGGTCTCACCAAATTCATGTGTCGCAGCTTGCTGATTGATTATTTCCACTAGTACGAGGGGCTTTATATTAAAAGCATTGAGAGCGGACACCAATACGTGTACCCTAGCGATGTTCTTCATGACCGTCTTTAACTGCGCCTTCCAACGGAGCGTCGGCTAGTATTGGGGGGTGGAATTTCCTTCGGCGTGCTTCCTCAGTAAGTCGACTAAACTCCTCCTTATGCAAAGCCTTGACAATTCGCTAGTCAGTCGGGCGACAGCAAGACAGGAATCAAACCCACTTCATAGGCAGACGTGTCTTCGACTACATATTTATGTCCCTTTTGACTGTCCTCCCACGTTTTCAGCTCGAGGCGCAGTTCGGGTAGGCTCTTACGACCCGATGTCTTGTCGAGGTTTGCATTAAACATCATGACCCATCTAAACAGATGGTTGGTCCTAAAAAGTGTGCGCTCGAAAACAAAGCCTACCTTCTGTGCCTAGCAATCCGTGTGTTGCGATCCCCACCCACAGGAAGCCGCTGGGAAGATAGGAGCTCCTTTAGGGCCTTGTCTTTCAGAACGTCATATGAGACCTTTGGTAACCGTTCCATCGTGTCATCTGAATCACTTCATGTCAGAGCCACAATTGAGTTTTAGTTTGAACACCGAAAACCACCAATCACCTGGTCTGCTTGTTCTTGCCTTTCTCTGAGATGCCCCCAAGTAGTTTCGACCACGAATTTTGATTCAAAGTGTTACTCTTTTTAGCCGTCGGTTTCTGACCACAGTCATCATCCATGTGTGTATTTATCAACTGAAATTCGACAAAGTCACCGCATACAGGGCAGTTTACCAGCGAGTCAGCTGAACAGAGAACAGCGATGAGAAGGCGAGCGGGTGGATACACATGTACACTCACTTTGCAAAAGGTCTTCTTCTCTTGGGTCCGATGACGGCTCCGCCTCTGTCCGCTGTCGAGAAGTTTTTCTCGCGCTCCTCGCCTGAAGTGGCGACGAGTCTTCCATCTCGCTTGATCCTTTTGTGTTCGAAGGCCCTGCTACGCAGACGACGTCGGAGTCTGAGCTGTGAAAGACCTCTGTACGCCTGCGTTTCCGACCATTCCGGACGGGCGTCTGGAATGGGCGTGGAGTTGTGCCATTCTTCGGATCATGCCCAGTTGACCGTTTATCTCGGGCGAAACCAAGTACGGATGGTCTGCGGGGATCATTGATGAGCAGGTGGCTGGTAAAGACGAGTAACGTTTTACCGTGCCGTTTTCCAGGCTGAGACCACCTCTTCAAGAACTGGGTTAACCCTGAACTGGGATTCTGTCGCAGGTTTTCGACAGCTTGGGCATTCCGGTTCTCTCACGATGTGTTCTCGTATGCACTATTAGAGCGTCTTTCAGCACACTGAAAAGGGGCTAAATCTGTCGCTTTCTTACCAAAGAACAGAAACAGTGACCGCAACCCAGCGAGATGGGTGCGTCAAAGAATTCACTGCAGATTGAACACCGAAAGGTCGTGTCGAGCTGGCGCAACCTGGTCTCTGAAAAGTCTGTTGGGTCAGAAATGTCCTGGGCAAGAAGGGCCTGCACATTGTCCGTTGGCATGATTCAGAGACGCGTTCTGTGACAGCGTGACAGAACGCGGTATGTCACACGAAAACCCGGATGAAATAAAATGCGGTGGTAGTACAATGCTAAAGTACATAGTGTTCATACGTTTCCTTCAAAGTCGTACTGGTCCTCTGTCGCAGCAACTCCCCGGAGTAAGGGATCCAGGGAAGCTAATTCATCCTTGATACCGTTCCGCGCCACCGCATCGAGTTCTTTCAATAAAATGGAGGTGATTTTCTGTGGGGCATCGTTATTGGAGTCAGCGAGATGCGCCATCAAACGCACCTTGAGCTTCGTGTCAACCTTCAGTAGAGTATCGCCCAACCCCGCCGTCCAGCTTGAGGAGGGAGGACTTCCCAGCCCGCTTCCATAGTTCTGTCCGGGGGCTTGAACGTTTGCAATTCCCCATAAACTACCATCACTCTCCTCCATGGGTTTGGGTGTCAAATCTTGAAACAAATATGACACCCCCGGATGTGGGGCAAGCAACCCGAGCGGCCCCATCATATGTTGACCAGAATTCGAGAACGCGGAAGGACCGAGAATACGGGAAATCTTATTATACACCTCGGACAGCACGTCAAGAAGGGATAGTAACGTTTGGTGGTAATCCAGGGGAAAGGGCTATTGGAGAACGAGTCAACGCACAACATGCAGCACGGTTCAACGCACTATATGGGGTGAAACAAGGTAGGAGGCTTCCGATCCGTCCAAGTATGGCGCGGTGTAATCGGTGAAGCCGCCTGCAGCTTGCCGTTTTGCTACTTTCGATCGAAATAACCGCTATAGTACGAGGTCAGGACGATATGGCGAGACACGATGATGTCCTGTACATATTTTGGTTTATCGGGTTCTTCTTTTGCCTGATCATATTCGTTCATGATATTGAGGAGACCACGAAGGTAGTCGTGGGCTTGAGGGATATCGAGAAGGTTGGAAAGGGACATCGCCAGCATCGCAAAGCGATGTGTCCTACGAACAACGATCAGAAAAACCCAAGACGGGGAACTACCGTCCACACCGCTTCTTCATGGCAATGTTATTGAACACCCTATCAAGTTCGCTGCGAGACATCATGATCGTATGGAACCAGTGACTGCGTCTGAGACATGGACTCAGCAGGTATCGCTTCTTCTAGAAAGTACGACGCACCCCTCGTGCACGTTGCGCATGTAAGTAAGAGTGATTATTCGCTTCTGTACCAAATCCCGAAGGTACTCGACGGAGGTCCCCTGAGCGACGGCAGGTGCGCCGTTCGTAACCAAAGTGGCCGTTGAGGACAGCGACTCTGAGTGCACAGACTGACCATCCCACTCCCTTCCCGGTGTAACGCTCGCCGTCGGGGTTTGCACTGCGGCTGCAGAGGGTGCGCCAGTCGCAGAGGAAATGCTACCGACTGGAGTCGGACCGTTGCCTGGAGGCTTGAAGGAAGACAACAAGTTTTGCGCAGAGCTCTTCCTGCGCATACTTGGACGGGGAATGTCAGCCATTGACGCACTTGTGAGTGGGCTACAGTGACCACCACGCTGCAAGCGGGTCTGTTTCACTGGTAAACCTAATATGGAGTGTCGCTTCTTTCAACTGATCCAACACAACCGCACCAGTCGACATGGACGCAGGCCAACTGGCACAACAGTTCACAGGCTTTTATTATGCGACGTTCGATAGCGATCGCACACAACTGGCTCCCCTATACGTATGTCGCTTGCAAACAACGCGATCTCGGTCGATCTGATGACGGTGTAGCGTGAGACGTCGATGCTCACGTTCGAGCAGGACCCATTCCAGGGAGTTGCAAGTATTATCCAGAAGCTCACCGTAACTATTCACTTTTGAGGTTCTCCATTGTTCCTGATCATTTTCCAGACCTTGCCTTTCCAGAGAGTTCAGCACAAGGTGACAACCATCGACGCACAACCCTCGCGATTCGATGGAGCTATCATCGTCAGCGTTACTGGTCAATTACTGGTGCATTGCCTTTCTTCGAGCCCTGACCCAGCTTACCATGAGAACAGGTCGACAACGAAACCAATCCTCTCAACTTTAGTCAAGTGTTTCAGCTGGTTCCCGATGCTGGCAGTTATTATGTGTATGCATCCATGCTATCATGGCGCATACCAAGGTGGCTCAGACATTTTGTTAGGCACAATGACATGTTCCGTCTTAACTACGGTTAATCGGGTGCTTCTATCGCACTAGACCAGAGACATTTTGATCAGAAGACCGTGTACCTTATTTTTGACAAGTAGATGATTACAGGTCCGGCGATCGGACTAGATTTCCTTCCTACCTGCGCCTGGTTTCAAGATCTGTTTATAGCGTTACACCCAGAGAATGTCTAATACTCGTATACAAGGCTGGACTCGCACCAGCTTCGGCATAATAATGCTGCACTGACACAAAGTTCAAACGAGTTGCATATCAAAGTCACAGAGTATAATTTACAGGGTATCGACTCGTGGTCCATGGGTACATACATGCGTGCCTCGGAACACCGCGCGACAAAAGATGGATGACTCGAAATTATGCCTCGTCAACCAAATAGGATATTACCGGCCGTCCAGCCCCATGATGCACTTGCCCGACGAGACGTGATCCTGAAGTGCCTAAAAGCCGTCCATTTTGACGGCTCAATCATCTCCCGCACCTCATGCGCGAGATCCTGCCAGCCGAGAACTAGATTTATGTGTAGCGAGACAGCGCCCGCGCTACCCAACGCCCGAACCGCGTCCAAGAATGATTCGAGATCGGCTCGATCACGGCATTGCAGAGGTTGTTGCACTTTGAGCGTTCTAAACACGCTCTGGTACTTGACCGCGAGAAGTGAGAGGAGCTCGGCGTACTGATTCAGGACGTGGTCACCACGTTCTTGAGATACGATCGCCAACTCCTGTAGCATCGGACTTGAGAGCAGCTGGATGAAATCAATGGCGTGGGATGGGGACCCGTCGAGGGTCAGTTTCTTCAGCGAGGGAAAGACAGGGGACAGAGGCTGGAGACGAGAGTCTGGCCACCGCACGAAACGTAAATCGAGTTCACGGATGACGGACGCGGAGAGTGCATGAGAGTATTTGTGCAAGACGTTGGGCAAGAGGGGGCTGGGTTTGATCGTGATTTTTTGAAGCCGTTGAAACGGAAACGGAGCAAGGGAGACCAAGGACTCCTTTGGGCTCCCCTCGAAATGAACATGTTCAACAAGAGGAGCATCCAGCAGCAACCGGTTCATGACCGAACTCCAGAGGACGGCCTCCACCTCCGGAGCCATCGCGTTGGCCCAGCTAAATGTGATCGTGCGCAGTGACGAGGGAAACATTCTGAGATGCGGGCTGGGTGCACTTTTTGCATGAAAGGCAAAAGTGGCGAGGTTCGGAAAGAGCTCGACGTTTGGACGGATGTCGACCAGTTGGTTGTAAATGGAGGAGTAAATACGGTGAGGGTTCATGGTGACCGTTTTTACATACAAGCACCGCGCCCGCGCAGCGTACTTGTCGAACGTCGCCCATTCCTCCGAGGGGAGATTAGAGAGGACGAGGGGGTCATACTGAAAGAGGGAGTCTTTCTGGAAATAAAAAGTGACATCAGATCTTGGACGTTGTCCGGTACTTCTAGACGCACATCGAGGGTCAACTCCTTCGGCAAGAGAGAGATAAAGGGTTCGAGGGAGTGATTAAGGGCCCATAGACGATCGAGGGCTGGCGCGCCAATGGTCTTGCAGGTGAAAGCGAGGCGGGAGATGCTACGTTTATCATCGACGAGCTGGTCCAGGATCATCTCCAAGATTTCGGCAATGTAAAGGGCATGATTTAGGGCGACAGATGCATGGCTGAAGCAGTCTGGGGAGGAGGACATGACCGCGAGTGCAGACCCTCAGCCGAACATCACTCCACCAAATTTAACGTAAAGGCTAAACCCGAATATGTCCAGAAGGCCAGAGGTGCTGCGGTCGCTTCGACAAGCAATTTGCTGGTCATATTGAGGGCCAGATATCGTAGACTTGGGCCCAGCCTACCTGATTAAACGGCGGTCCAATGAAGGCGAGGACTGGGAGTGGCTGTGTTGGACCAGTCTAGTCGCGTGTTTCTCGCAGCACAGAGACTGCGCGTTGTCCTTGTCTTCCTTCCACCATGTCCACTGGTTTCGGTCAGGAGATCGTCTCGGTAGTAAACAAGCTTCAAGATGTATTCAGCACGGTTGGATCATCAGGATCACAAATTGACCTGCCACAAATCTGTGTGCTCGGCAGCCAAAGCAGTGGCAAGAGTAGTGTCCTCGAGGTATGCAGTGCCATCTACTGCGCTACAGCCAAGTGATTAACCCTTTCAAGAACATCGTTGGACGAGATTTCCTGCCGCGTGGTACTGGTATCGTAACACGGCGGCCACTCGTGCTGCAGCTCATTCACCGTCCTGCCAGCCCACCACAACCGAATGGTCTCTCATGTACGTTGCGAATCGCATCCTGACGATTTTATTAACCTCGAAAAGCGTCTGCCAAAGCGCAACTCGCGGGTGCAGACCACCACGCCAACGAATCAGAATGGGGAGAATTCTTGCATCTGCCTGGCGAGAAATTTTATGATTTCAACAAAATTCGTGCAGAGATCGTTCGCGACACAGAAGCAAAGACGGGTCGTAATGCTGGCATCTCGCCGCAGCCCATCAACCTGCGCATATTCTCGCCCAACGTGCTGACTCTTACCCTCGTCGACTTGCCTGGTCTAACAAAAGTGCCCGTCGGAGACCAGCCCAAAGACATTGAAAAGCAAATCAGGGATATGCTTTTGAAGTACATATCGCGACCTGCTTGTATCATTCTTGCCGTCACAGCGGCCAACACTGACTTGGCAAACTCGGATGGTCTCAAATTGGCTCGTGAAGTTGATCCAGAAGGAACGCGCACAATCGGTGTTCTTACCAAGGTTGATTTGATGTACGTGATTCGCGCTGCTTTATATGAGCAACAGCCTCATCCTGTGCCCAGGGACCAAGGGACAGATGTTGTCGACATTCTTGCCGGCCGTGTCATTCCACTCAGACTTGGCTATGTACCAGTTGTTAACCGCGGACAACGAGACATTGACACTTCCAAGTCCATCAGTGCCGCCCTAGAGGCAGAGCGTAATTTCTTTGAGACGCATCCATCATACAAGGGGAAATCTCAGTACTGCGGTACCCCTTTTCTTGCTCGCAAACTCAATATGGTTTGTTGGCGATTGTTATTTTCCATATACTTCCAAGTTGATAAACTATTCAGATTCTTATGCAACACATTCGCAACACTCTTCCCGATATTAAAGCTCGTATAACCCAGCAATTGCAAAAATTCAACGCTGAACTTGCGAGCCTTGGCGGACCGCTGGGCGATGGTTCTGGTGGAAACGTTGTTCTTGCCGTCATCACCGAGTTCACCAATGAATTCCGCACTGTGATTGATGGCAACACAAATGATTTATCTTTGAATGAACTCAGTGGTGGCGCGCGTATCAGCTTCGTATTCCACGAACTGTTCAACAACGGTGTTAAAACTATTGATCCATTCGATCAAGTCAAGGATGGTGACATCAGAACAATTCTGTACAACTCCTCCGTGAGCGGTTCTCCCCTTCGTATAATTCAGTGGTTTTGAGCTAGTGCATAGGGTTCGACACCATCATTGTTTGTCGGCACTCAAGCCTTCGAGGTCATTGTCAAGCAGCAAATCAAAAGGCTCGAGGAACCTGGGTTGAAGTGTTGCCAGCTTGTATATGACGAGCTGATCCGAATTCTTGGACAGCTGCTGCAAAAAATCGTATGACCTTGTTTTCAGACACGGGAAGACTGATTATGAGTTCGTATACAGCAAGCCTTTAGACGTTTCCCTGCTCTCAGAGAGCGTTTCAACTCTGTCGTTGTGAACTTTTTCAAGAACGCCATGAACCCAACAACGAAACTAGTGACTGATATGGTTTCGTGCGTACACATTACTCTACAATGTTGAGGATGAGGATAGCTGAGTAAACCTCGTGACAGCATGCAAGCATGCTACGTCAATACGACTCATCCCGATTTCCTTGGTGGACACAAGGCAAACTATCGCCTGCACCCATTCAATGCGTTCGGTACTAATGTCTTTCCCTTTGGCAGGCTATGAGCATAGTCCAGGAACGCCTCAACGCCAACAAACCTCCGCCACCGCCCGATGCAAAGGGAGGCAAAGCTCAAAGCCAAACCAATGGTAGTCGCGACCTCGACCTCGACCCGAAGAAAGACGAACCCAGTTTCTTCGGTTCGTTCTTCTCGACGGCGAAGAAAGGACAAGCGAAGAAAGCAGGCCCGGTCATGGAGTCGGTAGGTACTCTAGATGACGTACGGCGAGGCTCGCTTAGTACTTGCTTGTTCTACAGCCACCTGCGATAATTAGACCTCAATCGGCTCTCAGCGAGCGAGAGACTATGGAGACTGAAGTCATCAGTGAGTGCTGTGGTTATTTAACCCTGGATCATACCCACTCTGCCGCAGAGCTCCTCATTCACTCATATTTCAACATTGTGAAGCGAGAGATGATCGACATGGTCCCGAAGGCGATCGTCCTGACGCTGGTGAACCACTCCAAGGAGAATTTGCAACGCGAGCTGCTGCAAGAACTCTACAAGCCTGACGTCCTTGATGAGTTGATGAAGGAGAGCGAGTTTGTGGTTAACAGAAGGAAGGAAGTGGTGAGCATGGTGACTGCACTGAACAAGGCGGAGGAGTAAGTCGACTTGATTTGGATTGGAGCGCTAACCGACTCTACTCCTTACAGGATTGTTGCTGGAGTCTAGATTGCTTTCGTGTATTGAGTAATACCCTTCTGCATACATGTTTCTATCCAAACCATTTATTCTTCCGACGAGGACGTGTGAGGTCAAGGGGACACGGAGATTACGCGCTGTGCGCCGCAGTCTAGATGTCTTCTCGCTTTAGCTGGTGGGAAACCGGCTCGGGAATGTTCCGGGGGCGTGTCGTCAGGGCCGAAACTTGTTGGGGCGGGTACATAAGCGGGGGCGACGCTTCATAAGCGAATAGCAAACAAATACCCTCTTGTTTCCTCCCACTCACCACACCCAGCTCACATTTCGACCATGGCCGAAGGCTCTTGGACGGACGACATCTTGCTCAAGGTTCGTGCCCTACCCCTGTACTGAACTCCACCTTCATGTTGTGTGCTAGATTGTCAACATCATCGTCTACTTCGCCTTCCTCGGTTCAAACATTTACACCATTGCAGCCCCACACGATATCTACTACTCTGGAAAGGAGACCTACATCACCCCTGCTCCCTGGGCGTTCTTGATCTGGTGTGCTTGTTTGTTCGGCATTCATCCATGCATGTTGATTCGTTGAACAGGACCCTCATTCACCTCCTCCTTCTCGGCACCATCGTCTACCAGTTCACCGAAACCGGAAAGAGGGTCATTGTTGACGGCGTTGCATGGAGGTTCGCCTTACTTGGCGTTCTCAATGCGATTTACGTCAACCTGTGGGCGAAGCACCACTACATCGTGGCCTTCATCTTTGCGCTTTTCGTCAGCAGCGCTGTGACGGTGAGTACATTGCTTCCGCGCCTATCTACTCGAGTCTTCCATTCTCCACTCTGGGCACGGCACTTTGGAAGCCGTGTCGCAGTTGCTTCGCACCTTGCGGACATTTGCTAACTCGATTGTAACTCTGGCTAGCACATCTATTACACTGTCAAGAAGTACCATGCACCGACTAACACGGGTGACGAAATCTTTGTGCATCTTCCTTTCTCCCTCTGGCATGGCTGGACTACGGTTCTGGTTGTTCTCACCGCCTTTGAGGCCTTTGGTGTCAATGCCCTTACCGAACGCGCTGGTGTGTGGACCAAGGTTTTCGTGTTCCTCGCTCTGTAAGTACATCACTTGCCTGCGGATGCCACTAGTTCACGCCACTTGTTACACAGCTTCTTCCTTGAAGGCACTGCCGCAGCTTACGCCTTCACTTCCGTCGAGGGTGACTTGCCGGCATCTATTGCGATCATGTGGTCCCTGTTTGCCATCTTCGCTCACCAGGCAGACCCATTCGTGCACTGGTCTTCCCTTGCTTTCGCCATCTTGAGCGCGTTCTGCGTGATCAAGGGCATCTGGGGATTGTACAGGAGGCTCACCGGCGGTGTCGTTTTCCTTGCAGATGAAGAGCGTGCCCCACTTGTCGGATGAACATGTGATTTGATCGTTGGCTGAGATGCCATGAGGCTGTTCGGCGCTGAAAGTTGTCTTCATTCCTTTCAACGAGTCGCTCACGAAACGTTAAGCTTTTGTTGTTCATGAACTGTGGATGTATCTACATTCCGTTGGCTACCATGTTTTTCTTGTATGCGAACTTGTAACTATCGTCTTATTGTCTTGAGTCACACTGGATGAGATAAGCCGCAGTGATTATCGGAACCGGAGCAGACGTGGATGGCGTGAGAAGAGTGGATATATTTGGTATTCTTCTAGAATATCCGTCACTCCCAGCCTCAACAATTCGCCCGCAACCTCGCCCTCCCAGCCTTCCAACGGCGACATGGCTCTGTCCAAGAAGCCACGAAACCCAAAGAAAGCGCCGAAACAAGAGAGAATGAAACGAATCATGATGTGACGCAAGGTGGTGGGGCAAACAAGAAAGGAGCCACAATTGCGTGATGGCTGTTGTTATAAGCGGAGTCTGAATTTGGGGCATTATAAAAGGAGGATGCTCCCCCGACAAGTCCCTCCCATTTTCGCCCACGCCAGTTTTCCCACGCCATCTCTTCCCCCGACTTCCACATCAATTTTCACGAAAAATGTCGTTTGTACTTCCCGCGCGTCAAGTCACCTTTGGCAGACCTGCCGCGCCGTATCAGCCTCAGCAGGCAGCCCAGGCGTCCAATGGGCTGGCTCTTCCAGGTCCTAGTTCGTTTAGTCTTCCTGGACCATCCGGTCTCGCGTTGCCCGGGCCATCACCGCTGTCACAGTCGCATACTCCACCACCCGCTTCCACCAGCCAGGCGACTACGACTACGAGCAAAGGTCTTCCTTCCCCTACCACTGCCGGCCCCTCTACCACGCCCGCGACACCATCCGCCGTACCTGCAACACCTGCACCGTTGACGCTCGAGCAACAGCACATAACCGCAGTGGAGGGCATTGTGCCCACCCTTCAAAACATCGTCGCGACTGTCAACCTCGACTGCCGGCTGGACCTCAAGACGATTGCTTTGCACGCGCGCAATGCAGAGTATAACCCAAAGGTTGGTATTACAACTTCAATTCGCACATTTGGGCACGCCGATGCGCTTTTGCACATTAGCGTTTCGCCGCTGTCATCATGCGCATTCGCGAACCCAAGACTACCGCCCTCATTTTCGCGTCGGGTAAGATGGTCGTTACGGGTGCGAAGAGCGAAGATGACTCGAGGCTGGCGTCGCGCAAATATGCTCGTATTGTGCAGAAACTGGGGTTCGACGCCAAATTTGCCGAGTTCAAGATCCAGAACATTGTTGGCAGTTGCGACGTCAAATTCCCTATTAGACTGGAAGGTCTTGCATATAGCCACGGACAGTTCAGCAGTTACGAGCCTGAGGTATGTATCGTTGAATTGGTTCGCCGATGTATGCTGACCACAAGTGTAGCTCTTCCCTGGTCTCATCTATCGCATGTTGAAGCCAAAGGTCGTGTTACTGATCTTTGTGTCGGGCAAGATTGTGTTGACCGGCGCAAAGGCAAGTATTTCTTCTGTGTTGCTCGTCTTTCATTGACTAATCCATTTACTGCATCTAGGTCAGAGAAGAGATCTACACGGCATTCAATACCATCTACACGGTGCTCTGCGAGTTCAGGAAGCCATGACAGTGCGGCCTCGCCGATTGCGTTTACTTGCAACTTCCATTCCTTCGCATTCCCAGCATCACACCGCGAATGTGTTGCTTGTCATCCAACGACATGGCGACCACGCCATGTTGTGGTAGACAATTCACGCTTAAAAAATCGTACCAGTACCGAGGGTTTTGGCCGGGGGAGCAGACGTAGCGCACGGATTTCCCTCTCGCCCCTCTCACGCAATAATCAACATACACGTACACTTCAATTGACTTTCTTCTGCATGATATTATTATCGTTGTTGACATTGGCATTCTCATACAAGGGCCTTCAGGTGGATAGCTTGTGTAGATGGGTAGAATGAATAGTATTCAATTGTCCATCATATTAAGGGAAGTGTGACTCGACTACTTTTTGGTTGATCTCTTGGAATCCTGCAAAGATGTCCGACACCGCGCCCATCCGAGTAGACTCGCTAGCTACGACCCTGAGCGAGACGACGATATCACCGTGAGGTTCACGTTCGAATGCCAACGTTACGCGTTAATCGTTTTCCTCAGTCCTGGTACTGCTCGAGCTGTCAAGCCTGCTGATCCGTCTCCAGCGCACGAGCAGGTCATCACGCCATGGAGCGTTCAAGGCTCCGTATCCGCAGATGGCAAACAGCTCGCGATCGACTACGACAAGCTGATTGATCAGTTTGGGACACGCCGGGTCGACGCCGCCTTGCTCGAGCGGTTTGAGAAACTGACGGGGCACAAGCCGCACCCGCTCTTGCGACGAGGCATGTTCTTCTCCCACCGGTGTGTCGTGTTGATCCCTACTGTTGGTGCGATTCTGATTTTGCGTAGGGAATTTGATCGCATTTTGGATCGCTATGAGCAGGGAAAGCCGTTTTTCTTGTATACGGGGCGGGGACCGAGTAGTGATAGCATGCATATCGGCCACATGATTCCGTTTGCGTTCACAAAGTAGGCGTCCTTGACTCGCCCTGAACTTCGACCTCATACCAGGTCAGGTGGCTGCAGGACGTGTTTGATGTCCCACTGGTCATCCAGCTCACGGGTGCGTGATCTCTCTCCCCAAGCATCAGAACTTGTTCATCTCTCCGGGTCAGACGACGAAAAGTTCCTTTTCAAGCACGAGCTCAAGATAGAGGACGTACGGAGATTCTCTCGAAGCAATGCAAAAGATATCATCGCTGTTGGCTTCAATCTCAAGAAGACATTTATATTCAGTGACCTTCAATTCGTCGGCGGCACCTTCTATCACAACGTCGTCAAGATCTCCCGCCAGATTTCCTACAACCAAGCCAAGGCGACGTTTGGCTTCACCGATTCGTAAGTCGAACGTTTGGTCGCTTCCTGGGCTAAGCCGCCGCGTCAGAGACAACATTGGCAAGATCCACTTTTGTTCCATCCAAGCCGCACCCTCCTTCTCCAACTCCTTTCCCCAAATCTTTGGCGACGCGAGCAACATCCCCTCGCTGATCCCGTGTGCGATCGATCAGGATCCCTACTTTCGTCTGACGCGGGACGTGGCCCAAAAACTCAAGTACCCCAAACCCGCGCTGATCCACTCACGGTTCTTTCCCGCACTGCAGGGGCCGCAGACCAAGATGAGCGCGTCGGATCCGAACTCGACCATCTACATGAATGATACCCCGAACCAGATCAAGAACAAGGTCAATAAACACGGGTTCTCGGGTGGGCGCGAGACAGAGGAGGAGCATCGAAAGTACGGTGGGGATACGGAAGTGGACGTTGCATATCAGTATTTGAGCTTCTTTTTGGAGGACGACGAGGAGCTGAAGACG